>VXBI01007040.1:249746-271242 GCA_013397375.1 Toxostoma redivivum | reverse complement strand
TTTTTTTTTTTTTGCTGTTGTAACTTGAAATAAGACAGTCAATGTGTCTTTTCCAAACAAACTTTCTGCTGTAATGCTCTTTCTCCTGCACTATATATTGTGTCATACTACACCATATATTCGTTATACCCTGCTATCGTGTCCCTAGGGTCAAAGGCAGAAGATAGAAAAATTCCTGGAATAATATCCCTAATAAATTACTACTAACTATTATAATTCAATATGGGCATATAAACAGCACTTTAAAGAAAACTGAATTTGTTGAAAATTAAAGCAAACCTGGTGTTACTTTGAACAAGAAGCTCATTGATTGTTTTCAGATTTCCATAATAAAATAGGCTTTTTTGTTTTATGTTTTACATACCCTCTGAGGAAAGGAATTGTACCTCAAAACATATGGGTGTTCAGAATCTTTATTTTTAAATACAATCCTCCATGCTCATAAAACTCTGATTGGAAGCCAAGGAATTTATAACAAGGTGCATAACAGCAAGCCTGAAACAAGGCTAAAGATGAAGAAAAACAGAGCTTTCACTCATTAATTAAAAGAAATAAGAAGAGAGCCTAGAAATTAAAGTGATCTTAATCTGAGGACAAATATCTGTGGTTTAATTTAGTGACATCTTTTCACTATATGTGGGTGTATGGGCACCAAAATACACAAGAAGACAGACTAATAAACTGGCATTTATTTCGTGTAGCAGGCATGTTTTTTTCAATCTACATCATAGTCCTTTCCTTTTATTGCTGTAATATATTACACTGAGAGCATGAAGAAAGGATTCTTCTATCTGAATTGTAGGGAACACTTTCATGCACAGCTTTTCTTCTAAAACATATGTTCTGTTAGAACAACAAGCTTGCATGTCTTATTTTAAACTGTGTTATATATAATGTAAAACGTTGTTAAATATCCTCTTATAATATACTGAGCCATGACTCAGTGTGCCTCACTAGGATTCAGTGTATGCCTTGAGTGTACTTCAGGTCTGTGTATTATACCACCTGTGAAGTGCGCTTCTAATCCATTAATGCACGTACAGATAAGCTTTTTATTATTGAGGAAATGATTCCTTTTACATTAAAAAAAAGAAAAATGTAAACACCCATTTTTAGTTTGGTTTATGCAGCTTCTCCTTTTATTACAAAAAGGCATTCTGGGTGAGGGGCAACAGCATGAAGATTATAATTGGGTTTTAACTAGGTGCCCAAACCTTGTTTTTATCTGTTGGCTAATGGATTTATTTTTCCTCTCTCTGCCCTTAACTGAGGAATCTTTAGTAATTGTCTGTGCTGTATTCTGCATTTATCCTTTCATTAAAAGGTGAGACTAATATGCCAGAGGAGGCACAGAGTTGCAGTTTAAAAGAAAAACTTGACAATACAGTAAGAAGCAATTAAAAATACTGTCCCTTAAAAAGGAGATGTCCTGCCCCCCTTCCTTGTTCTACTGTCTATCACATTCTCATACACTAATACCTTATGTCAACTCATCAGATTCTTCCCACATGCAAAAGCTTAGTCTGATGGAGACATGAAACCTCTCTGCCTGCATGAAAGGAAAGCACTGGTGGGATTTTTATAAAGAGACTCACACCAGCAGTTAGAGTGTAGACCTGAATAGTGAAAATCCACACCCAGAATCTGAGCTTATGTATTTGCAAGTGTTTTCTGATATTTCAGATCTGTCTCCTCTTGATAATCCCTTTGGGCTTGGCAACCACCAGCTTTCTTGTGGGCCTACGAGCAGATGAAGAGGAGGAACTGGAGAACACCACACTTCAAGGACATTCATATTACACGAGGGCACCAGCAATTAACAGTCTGCCTGCATGCACAAAAAGCTAGTTTGTCCAATCAAAATTGCACAGTTAAGCTGCATGCACAACAGTTTTATGAACAATCCTGGACTTCACAAGTTTTGGAAGTTGGGCTCAGCAACTATAAAATTATAAACTTGATATATATTAGTAAGTACAGTAAATAGAGTATAATTAGAACAGAATACAATGTACTATTTTTCGCTGCTTTTCATTCTTACTTCCCTAGAGCTACAAAATGAGTTTCTAATGAGCTTTGGGTAGTCACATAAATAGAAAATCTAACGTTGTAATGCCTGATAGTGATCTAAACTGCCTAGATATGTTTTGTATTACACCACAAAACAGTGGTTTGTTCATGGAATGGAACAAAAAATTTCATGTTACTCATACTTTGGCCCTAGGCATGCATGTGTTGAAACCATAATCCCCCAATGTATTTCAGAATATGTTTGGACAACCTAGGTTTCTCTGTGAAAATGACCCAAAAGGAAAAACCCCTATCCATTAAAAACATAAATTACTAAGACCTCAATGTTTAAGTGTAGCCTACAGCACATAAAGAAAAATTTCCAATACACTGCCTATTTTCCCAGTTAAAAAAGAATAAGGACGATGAGAAGGATGTATTCAGGAACCATATAGAAAAGCTGTAAACTAGCTGTGTATGGATAAACATTCTATACAGCAGAAACAAAATATTCCGTGTCAAGGCAGGAAATCTCTCTACTAAAAGATCTTCAAATATGCTTGTACAGATATATACTGGTTTCACATGCAGGGGCTCTCCCTTAAGATTTGCAACAGCCATTTTGTTTTTCTGTGGTGGGGAGAATAATATAAAAAGTCAGGGAAGACTGACAATAACATAAAGCATTTTTTCCCATTCTAGAAAATCCCTACAGGTGTTAGGTAGAATCCTGTACACAAAGCACAAGTGTCGTAAGTGTCGTACCTCTACAAGGCAGAAGGATTAACAGACAATTCAACAGGCAGCCTGACAAACCAATAGAGAGGTGAACAGACACTAAATGAATTACCAAGTCAAACAATGACTGTGCAGCAGTCAAGAAATGGATCCAGATACCACAAGTTCTTGTCTAGTGTTTCAAATACAATGTCATCTTCAAGAAGTGATACTTCTTTACCAGGTAACAACTAATACACTTATACTACTTCTAGCTGGGTTTTTTGTTTGGTTTTTTTTGTTTGTTTGTTTGGTTTGGGTTTTTTTTGTTTTGTTTTGTGGTTTGTTTTTTTTTTTTGCAGAAGCTGAATCATAGAATTATTAAGGTTGGAAAAGACCTCTAAGACCACTGAGTCCAATCATGATCCAGAACCACCAGGTTCACTACTAAACCAAATCCCCAAGTACCACATCCACATGTCTTTGAGCACTTCCAGGGACAGTGTTTCCACCATTTCTCTGGGAAGCTGGGTCCAATGCCTGGACATCCATTCAGTGAAGAAATTATTTCTAATATCCAATCCAAACCATCCCTGGTTCAATTTAAGACCATTTCCTCTCATCCTGACACTTGTTACCTGGGAGAAGTAGTTGACTCCCACCTCACTACAAACTCCTTTCAGGTACTTGTAGAGAGTGATAAGGTCCCCCTTCAGTCTCCTTTTCACCAGGCTAAACACCAGCTCCCTCAGCCACTCCTCATCACACTTGTGCTTCAGACCCTTCCCAGCTCCACTGCCATTCTCTGGGCTTTCTCTGGCACCTCCACGTCTTTCTTGCAATAAGAGGCCCAAAACTGAATACAGGATTTGAGGTGCAGCCCCACCAAGAGGCTGAGTAGGAGGGGACAATCACTTTCCTGGTCCTGTTGGCCAGGAAATCACTATTCCTCATATAGGTCAGGAAACCATTGGCTTTCTTGGCCATCTGGGCACAACTGACTCATGTTCAGCTGCTGACAACCAGCACCTCCAGCTCCTTTTCCACTGGTCAGCTTTCCAGCCACTCTTCTCTCAGTCTGGAGCAACACAAGAGGTTGTTGTGACCCAAGGCCCTTCATGTAGTTGAGCTTTGGCCCATCAACACAGACTGTCCATATTCCTGAAGCTTCAGTAGATTATTTTTGTAGCTGCTTAAATGTTTATTTTATGCATATGGACCAGAACTGAAGCTTAAAAACAAAGCACAGATTTGAGAAGGTGTAGACATGAAAATCTACTTCAATGTTCTTCAAAAACTTATTTTTATGCATTTCCTTCCTTTCCCAAGCTGGAAACCAGAAATAAATTTTAAAAAACCAAAATCCCATTAGCATTATGTTCTTGATTTAATCCTTTTTGGTTTTGCTTCATTGAGGTAATTCAAGAAAAAAGCAGCCTTTTCACTGTTTATACTGAACATTGCTTGTAGGTAAATAGAAAAAGTGCTAACATTTGATTGAAACTCACAAGGATAAAATGGTCAACTGCTAATCATAGAAGGTTTACTACAAGATAGTACATTAAAGGTAAGAAAAATAAAGTTGCAGTGATTAATTCTACAGTATTTTTATTACAGGAAAATAGAACAAAAAAGCGAAAATAGTGCCTTGAAATTAAAAAAAATCTTCTTTGGAAAGGGCTCCATTTTGGTTTACATGCAGCACCATTTTACACAGCATTGGCTGTGAAAAGGGATTTTTCCACTGGTCTTTAATGGAATTTATGCCAGTTTTAAGGCCTTTTGCATAGCCAAAGGAGCACAAAGAGCCTTGATGCAAATGAAAATCAGTTCTTTAATGTGCACACTACTCAAAGTAATAAAAGTTTTATTATTTTTTAAGTTATGTACACCCACTGTGCAATATCAAATACTCATGTTGTAAACACAGTGGACCAAGTTCAGACATGATGTAAGCATGTGTAACTCAACCAACTTCAAAGGGACCACTTGTGAAACAGAATACTACTTAACATGGCTATGAGTTGCAGGATTCGTGCTAAATTCCTGGATCATGTTATTTTAAACAGAATTTTTTTTGAGTGGGATAGTGTTACATAGCATCAGAAATAAAGGAGAACTGGGCTGTCAGTAATCTGTGGGGTCAAGTATCAAAAGAATTGTTTGACTTCATGCAAGACACACAAAACATTTCAAGCAGACTGAAAAGAGCAGAGAAGGAGCACACTGAGCTGTCATTTCAGAGCAAGAATGGCCACCATTGCTTTAAGCAAGAAAAAGCTAATAGTTCATGTATGCCAGTGGTGTATATAAGAAAAGCAATTACTGTTTAGACAATGCATGGAGAAAAGAGAGGGCAAGGAGCAGGACCCATCAGTCTTGGGAGATGAGATCAAAATCAGGGAAATGTCATAGAATCAGACCAGCTGGAACACTGTCACATGCACTAATACACAGGGAGCAGCAGATCTCATGGATCATTTTACAGAACTCCACTCATTCTTAAACTTTTCATCTTCCATGTACTGCACTGCCTGGCTGCATTCTTAGCAATCAAAATGCTTCTGGAAAATATACAATGAAACTGCAGTGTGTAACACAACTAGTTACAATTTTTTTTCTTTTTTTTTCTTTTTTTTTTTTGTTAAAGAAAATTAGAGCATTAGACAATTCACAACCACAAAGACATTTCATCATGGATCATCAGTCTGCAGACTAGGAGCTTGAAATCAAGTGGAAAAGAAACTCAGCAGAGAAACCACATGGAAGCAATATTGCTGGGAAAAAAATCAGGAATGGAACCAAAAGAGATGGTCAAAGAGAAAAGGTCTTTCTGATATAACTAAATGGAACTGAGCTTCTGACTTTTTACACAGAGGAGCCTCATTCCCAAATGTTGCCTTTTTAGCAGTGCTGGTCAATGAAGACTTCATCTGGCAAAGCTACTGTAATGTTTGGAGAGAAGTTTTTCTGACTTGTGGGACAAAGGCATGTGAAAGTTGGACAAATTACTGCATCCTTTCAAATCCCACCAAAATCACTGTTTTGCTGTGAAAAACTCCAGAGGCACTTTATTTTGTAAATTTTAAAGCTGCAAAAAAGTTCCAATTTCATGGAACAAGAGAGGATTTATTTCTTTCAGCAATAAGGAAGATGCTCTGAGTGTTCTTTTCTCACAACATGAGCAAGTGGCTGACTTACTATTCCTTTTCTGTCAAGACATATGGTGACAGGAATAATCTGTGCCCTGGGTAAGAATGCAAAAACCCAACATGCAGATGTTTTGCAATTTAGTTTGAAAAAATCACCTAAGATGTTTTGCCAATTTAAGATCAGGTATGAATCCCAAAGTAGTGTGAAAAAGAACATCTAGTAAATACTCATACAAATATAAAAGCTATGTCTTCAAATGCCAAATACTAATATATGAGAACAGCCCTAAATTGTCACACCACACTGGAACACAACTTAGACAGAGGACAACTCCCAAAAATGTCTTTTAAATTATATTTCTTGGCCTCAAGAGCATTACAGCTGATGCAACATTTGAATTTTGCCTATAGTAGAACTCTTCCTGTTTGAACATGTTTGGTTGTCTCCAGGCTTTGACGATACCTGGAAGTTTGTACATCTTGCTACTTAACTGATATTTTTACCCAGTCAAGGACTGTGAGACCATGAAATCACACTTCTAAACACTGAATACTCAGTGGATAAAACACTGGGTACTCAGCAAATAAATGAAGCTTGTTTTGACATGCTTCATGCCTTAGAATTGCATCTGAGAGCACCTTCTCTTCTAAATGAATACACAGATTATCCATGAAAATTTGACACTGCTCAAATAACCTCTGTATGCATAGATCCCCATGGAATACTGTAGTGATGAGTGGATTAGTAAGTCTTTCATTGCAGTAAGTAGTGATATTTAAAACTCATCTTAAAAACATCAGCCATTTCTTGGAGTCACTAATGACTATCCAATAACTGACCTCAGGAAAAAGGGTTGTAGCTACATTTATATATTTGGCCCCTAAAAAAAAAGGAAGTAAATGTTTGATGCTTTTTATATTGTCATACAGCAGTGGGTTTTCAGTGTGTGGCCTGTTAGAAACAGTGTAAAGGGCTGACCACATGCTGCCATAGTTCTACAATTCCAGGCACTTCCAGTATAACAGAATATTATTCAACAAATGAAATATATACATACATGGAAATATGAGCACACAGAGTTCTAAATCTATTCTGTGTATACAACTTTGGGATGACCACACATTAAAAAGTATGTGATCACAAATAAGCTGATAATTAAGAGGCTGAAGCAGACCAAATTTTATTTTAAAGACTATATAATTTTCAATTCATACCTATATTGCAATGTGAAGAGATAGACTGCTCCAGTTTGAATTCTTGGTAATAGAACACCTACTGGTTAACTACCTTCTCTCCCTGGAATTCAGCAAAGGCAATTGCAGGGTCCTGTGCCTGAGGAAGAATAACCCCTTGCATCAGTACAGGCTGGAGGCCAAACTGCTGGAAAGCAGCTCTGTGGAGAAGGACCTGTGGGTCCTGGTGGACAACAAGCTGTCCATGAGCCAGCAGTGAGCCCCTGTGGCCAAGGCAGCCAATGGGATCCTGGGGTGCATTGGGAAGAGCATTGCCAGCAGGTGGAGGAGAGGATCCTGACCCTCCACTGAGCCAGGTGAGGCCACATCTGGAGTACTGTGTCCAGTTCTGGGCTCCTCAGGACAGGACTGACATGGAGCTCCTGGAGAAGGTTCAGTGGAGAGCAACAAAGATGGGTAAGAGTCTGGAATATCTCTCTTATTAGGACAGGCTGAGGGAGCTGTGCCTGTTCAGCCTCAAGAAGAGACAACTAAAAGGGGACCTCATTAATGTCTTTAAGTACCTGAAGGGAGGATTTCAAGAGGATGGAGACAAGCTCTTCTTGATGGTACCAAGCAACAGGACAAGAGGCAACAGACAGAGACTGAGGCACAGGAAATTCCACCTGAACATAAGGAAGAAATTCTTTACTGTGCGGATGAACAGATTGCCCAGAGAGGTTGTGGAGTCTCCTTCACTGGAGATATTCAAGAATGGTCTGGACACATTTCTGTGCCATATCCTCTGAGATGACCTTGCTTAAGCAGGGAGGTTGGATCAGATGATCAACTGTGGTCCCTTCTAACTTTACCCATTCTGTGATTCTGTGATTAATTTGAAAAATTCTGAATGCCTTTGAACGGCAAACTCTTTTCTCTATGTAATTTAGTATTCATCTATTTGCCAATATATTACCATTTTGATTGTCCTCTCATGCCAAAACAAAGGCTTCTCTGTGTATTTAAATGTCTTTGAAATATCACAATACTGAATCCTAAAAAAATTATAAAAATTAAGCCTATAAAGAGTAAGATGTCATTCTGAATTTTGTTACAAATTCATAGTATTCAATGATTTGCATGATGCTCTACTTCTGCAGTCTTGCTTAAAATAAAAGTGTCAAAAGCTTTCCAAGCTATTTAACAGAATGTCACTGTTTGTGCTTTTACTTCTAAGCAGCAAGTAATGAAAGAAGAAAAATCTAAATTTGCCCTCTTATGTATAATTCCCTATGCTCTCTTTCCTGAAGGAACATATCAGGGAGGAGTGAGAAATATAATTTTAAATATTGACTCTAAGAATTTAAATTATTCATTGCTTTTCGCTTGATGATCATGCTACAAAGGGAAAGCTAGGGGTAGAATTCAATTCACATTACTCAACTACCCAGAGCAGCCTCCAAAATCATGACCCTGAGGCCAGAGCAGCTCTAAAGGGCGCAGGCAGATACTGAGGGCAGTGAAAGAGAGCCTGTGGAAATCTAATCTTGTACCTGTCTTCTGCTGTAGCAGATCATAAGGGGAATTCCAGTTTGTTTCCAGGCCTCAGCCAGATCTGATGGGCAAAGCCAGGAGTGGAAATAGAAGGGACAGGGAGGTCCCCTAGACAGCTATTTGTGTGAGAGGTGCCAGCAGTACACATTGGGAGGCATCGCAACTGCTTCCTTGAAAAAGGAATTTTGTAGCCTTGCAATCTGAGATTGAATACATGCACAAATGACTACCAAGTATACATTGTTAGAGTAATTCTGAAGTCAACAGACTGCACAGGTAAAACTCTTAAACTTCTTAGTATTAAAAATAATTCTTAATGAGATGTAACTGTCAGGAAATAAAGAAAGTAAGGGATGGTGTGTCCTATCAGGTTCCCAGGCTGTCTAACCTATTCTTCTCACTTTTTTGAAAATCATCAATTTCTTGAAGAGACCATATCATCAAGTTGTTTTAACAATGATACTTGAATAGGTTTGTTTATTTTTCCAATGCCTGAATATATTTGTTTGTATTATTGTGTTTATTTTCATTTATTTGTTTATTATCATTATTTATGCTCTGAAGTATACTGTACAATAAACTTCATTCAGAAGACTTGCTGTGGATTGATCTTTTAAATGTATCACAAGTAACATCTTGAACTTTCCCGTTATTCAAAAGAAACATGGGGGAGGGGGAAAGTGTGGATCATATTAACTTAATTCAGAGAAATGATGTAAAAACCTCAGGGATTAAACAGATGCATGCAGGTTCTCTCATGCAGCCCCCAACCAGATTTATGCTAACAAGATTAAATTTAATACCTTGGGATGTTTGGGAGTTCACTTTGCATGACTCTATTCAGATAAATGTTCTTCTTTACTTCAGTGGGTCTAACTGCATGAGCAATAATGGCTTGTGAGTTTGCATATGTAAACGGGCCTCTATACAGCATAATAAAATGTGCCCAACCCTAATACATACTTAACAAGAGTCCTGGAGGAAATTAGGATCAGAAAAGCTAGTACAGAATCTTAAGAGCAATAGGAATGAGCCATGAAGTATAAAAATTTTCAAGTAGGAATACTCAAAACAAAATAATGATTCATGTTTGAAAAACACCACATCAACATAAAAATCATGAATTATGCAAAATTAGGACTAGCTGCTATTTGATAAAGCCAAATTATTTCTGTTCTCCATGCAGGAAATTTTGGAAATTGACATACATTTATCACAGAATTATAATCTTGAGATTAATCCTTCAGCATGGATGCTGACCACGTCATGTCTTGACAAGTGCCTAAAATTTTTTTAAGCAGTGGTTTGTTTGCAAAACCAAAAATCTGTTCTGCTGAAGTCTTTCACAGTAAACTTCTCCCTTTTCTTCAAATGTGTTTTGCTCTGCTGTGACAGAAATAAAAAGCCTCTTCCAATTTTTGGTAAGCAAAATAAACATTGTTGGGGAAAAAACCCCATATTAATCTATCTATCTATCTATCTATCTATCTATCTATCTATCTATCTATCTATCTATCTATCTATCTTACCTCAGTATTAGCAGACTGGATTCTGACTGAAGAATTCCAAAGTGGAGTTAGACAAAGATTATTCCATTAGAATAAATCAAATAATCTAGTCTAGAATTCCATATCTTGAAGTAATTAAAATGTAAACATATTAGCATATTAGCATATTTTAAGGAAAATACATTGGATTTAAATCTCACTGTAAGCTTGAATTGTACTGCATCACCTCTGTGGAGTTCAACTGTTTTCAGAAGTCCTGGATAATAAAGAAGAATAAAGATATACAGGTGAGATAAAAGGCATAGCCTTTAAAATGCTATGTTATACCTCCTAGAAGAGTGAATGTACATTGTATTTCTACCTTGCATAGGCTGTACATTCACTGTGAAATGCTGAAGTGACATTAACAACAAGAAGTTGACATTTGTTATTTCACTTGGAGCTTACATAATTTCTTTCACCTCACTGTATACATGTTCTTAGAGAATCAGGATACTACAGAGAGTGACCAGGATACTACAGTTCCCATCAACTGCTCTGCAATCTTGCTAAAACAAAGAGACAGAACACGAGATGAGATAGGAAAAAGCATAGGTATAATTTATGAGAGCATTGGCATGGAATGTACACTTGTCCAAAATTAGCTAGGCATGCTTAGGAATGATGGAATGTCGTCTTCTCTGAAGCTGGCATAGATGATTTCAGTTATTATGAAGGCCAGATGGTCTCATTACTTTTCATCAGCTATGTGGTAAGCCAGAACTTCCTCAAGGCTTCAAATGCTTTTGCTGTGACTGGCCTAAATCACAACAGAGAAAGGCTTGGGATGCCTAATTTCAGGTTTTCTTGCTTCCTTGGTCACAGCAAGATACTCATGGATTCTGCTGATCTGATCAGAAATTCCAGCTCTGAAGGCATCTGGAGGTATTCCAAGGAAGTCTGCTTTTTGTAAGGAACACTTTGTGAAAGAGCAGCCATAATTACAACAAAAAATGTCAGATTCCATGCAAATTTCCAAGTAAAGTGTTCAAAGTTGTTTCAGGACTGGCTACATTCAGGTTCACAAGCCACAAGAACAAGAAAATTCACTGAAATTCTTGTAAGCACAACATCAAGATCTTCAGGAAAAGGCTGCCCACATGCTTGACATCCATTCAATGGTGCTTCAGAACATGTCAAATACTCTCCTTTCTTCCTCATTGTGGAAAGAGTTGAGAAGAGATGTAATGTCACTGTAATTTTTGTTTTGCAGCTTTCTGTTGGATGGGATCTGTGGGCTATTTTAAAATGAAGAACTGAGAAAATGAGTTATATTTAAAGTGATTCTAAAATAATGTGATAAAAATACTGCTAGTTACTTCTAAAACTCCTGCCTAGCCACTATGAATTGAATTTCTTTATACTTAAAGGACTCCACCAGACGGAAGACATGACTCAACATACAAATTTCATAGATATCAAAGAAAATTATTCATTATGTTCATTATTTATATTGATTCTTTCAACTGCTCTTCAGAGGCATATGCCTAATTCAGGTTGTGAAGAATGGCAGACTTTCTCAAATTAGAACAGCAGAGTTTAGGAGTTTCTGTCAATCTGCTCAAGCCCAAAGAACTAACTTTCCTTTGTAGATGGAATTGTTTATGTTATTAGCCAAACTTTAGCAATGTCTAAAGTCTTGCCTCTCTATCTGACGTGTTGGGTTTTCTTGTGATTTTTTTTTTGTTTTTTGGGTTTTTTTAAAAGTATTAGAAGATGTTTGTAGGATGGACAATCAGTAAATGGGAATGTCTTGAGAGGCTATATGAGATATTTGCTACATACACACACTCTCTCTAAAATGTACTCCAAATGCTAATTCTCTTCCATATACTCATATATACATATATGGTAACATTAATGCAGACAAACATTACTGCTAGGAAAAGTTACCCATCATACTATAAATAGCTATCCCAACGCATAGATATTTTTCAGTTGTAAAATCCTTAATCCTCCCAGATGGATTATGAAGGAGGGAGCAGGAGAGGGAAAAGGAGAAGAGGAAATGACGAGGAAATGGAGTACTTCTAAAGAAATCAGGTCCACAAAGTCATAAACAGAGAAGATAAAAAGTGTTTAATTCAACACAGAGTCAACTTTTTCAATTGGGGAAAAAAAATCCTGGCAAGAAACAAGTCCCTAGTGCTTCAATTTTTCCCCAGATAATAACCATCAGATCCTGTGCTACTTCTTATGAGCACAATTTCCTCATTGTTAGCAGCTGTTCCTTGGGTAGCATTGCACAACTGGCCAGGTGCATTACGAAGGGAAGGAAGGAGGAGAGGGGGTTGTCTGCCTTCAAACCATCAGATGGACTAATAATATTCTTCAATACAGCAGTAACTGGCCCACTTCCTAAGCTACATTTGAGTTTTATTGAGTTTTACTGAATGTAAATAAATAGTGGAGGGGAAAGGACACCCACAGTCCTGGACAAAGTCAGAAATCATCAGGCATTTGTTGGGTTGATTTTCTGTCCCCACTTCACTGGAAGTTGGGAATTGCAAGATTATGTGATCTTTTTTTTTTCCTCCTGGCTTCCTGAGGATTCCCAGGAAAGCCTCAGGGGACTGGGCCAGTCTTTCACCAGTTGCTTTGGGGGCAGGCAACAAGCTAGCTCACATGCAGTCTTGTCACACTATACACTGTGGCAGCTGATATTAAAGTGGACAAATAGAAGTTATCCTGAAAGCACTCTAAACTGATTGCTGTCAATTTATATTTTCAACTTATCTGTGCAGTACTTAAAAGAATTCTTGATGTGATGAGCATTTATCTTTAGCAGTTTTTCCATCTAAGTTCAAAAGCTACAACTGTTTTTGTACTGCTCTCACTGTATACTATGAAATGGATGATTCCATGACTTTGCACAGGAATAATCAATGGATAGAAGTTCAGGCATGTCTATAGTAATGAGAACTACTGAAATACTTGAACTTAAAAAACACTTTATCAATGGTATACTGTCATTAATACCCTGTGCAAAATATATAAGGCAGAGAAATGACTAGCACCCAAGAAAAGAATAATAACAAGGATCAAAATACTTATGGCATATGTAAACACGAACATATCTTAAATCTAAAGTCTTCTCTGTACTGGTTGAAATTCTAACATAGGCCTCATGGTTTTTGTTAATTTGAAACCAGCTGATTTTTTACATTAGACATAAATTGAAATGGGAAAGATATACAAAAAAATCAGAACACTTTCAATGAAAAGTCTGAAAACAAGCTATAATCCTAAAGGTCTAGGATCTAACACATAACATGATGAAAACTGAGCATGAAAAACCTATTTTAACCCAGCTTTGACAGAGGATAATGTATCCTGCAGGATCATTTGTGCTTGTAATACAAATGTATGTCAAAATTCAGTGAATTTGTTTCCTAACATTATGCTGTCTGCACAGACGCACTTTCATATCTATAACATCAAGAGCTAAACTGGGTAATTAGATGATGAAAAAGGTGGAGTCCCACTTGCTATGCATACTGTCCCATGCAGGTCTTGCTGATCTCTAACTTCAGATTATAAAGTTCATAATATGATAAGATTGCACATACACTGTTTTAGATTGGTTTTACTGCTTTGATATCTATGGAAAATAGGGAAGTACAAATAAAGATATCTACAAACTAGCACATAAGTAATGGAAGACACAAGTTTTAGATAAAATCTATCTTTACCACCACAAAAGATACTATATTTTCATATTTCATCCACCAAATCTTGCAAAAAATGTATCTAAATAATATTTAAACAATCATCTTCCAAAAAAAATGGAAAGTTTGAAAGAATTTTACCAGATATCTTGACTTTAAATTATTTTTGTTTGACTTCAAATATTTTTCTACTGATTTTTTATCACTTTTATTACATTTTTGGTTGTTTTCCATCTTCTTGTATGCATATTTAAACTACACGTTTCCACTGTTATAAATTAAAGTTTCAGGTTGCTCCCCTTTTTAGAAATCCCTAATAATGTTGCACTTGTGATGAGAACCAATAAACAGCTGTTAACAACAAGGAGTTTGTGCTTTTAAGAAGTAGCTAAATATCTGACTGCTATTCCCTTGAGAAGTACTAAAGCTGAGTAGTTCACTATTGTACTTGACTCAAATGTAGACAGATTTGTCACCAAGTAGAAGAGAATGACAAGAAATAGTTTAACCCATTGTCTTTAAAATCATTTAAATATTTGATTGAGGTTTTCTTATTTGAATACCTAAATGAACAGCCTAATTAAACATCTCGATTCATGTTTGTATGGCCTAATTGGCTCTTCTGGATAAAGCAGACAACAATGCAATACCTATGTCAGTAGGTGCTAACAACTATAAATTTACAATTTCTAAAGCCTAATGATAAAGATTGTTCAACCTAATATTTGATTTTTGGCCCCAAAAACCTTGTACCTCAAGGCATAAAGAATGCGATTATTTACTTTACATTACCTTTACTATAGACTACACATGCCTTAACACAGTTTATTTCACCTAGTAGCAATTTAAATTATTCAACTAATAGATCTTACTCTATAAGATTGCTTCCTTGCTTCCAGCAAGATGCTGTCAGCCAGCTGCTATGGATCTTGATATTAGCACCTCATTTCTCTGAGTTCATTAACATATATTTCAAGTTCCACTCTGGGGTGGCTATCAGAAAATCCAGCAAGCAAGCAGACTACTGGTTTAGCAAAGGAGCATGCATTAATGATTGACATGTCGCTTACTTGAAACAGTCACATCCAGAGCGTAGAGGTCAATGACTCAGAGTCCCAATGGACATCAGTGACAAGTGGTGTCCATCAGGGGAGTGTACTGGGACCACAGCTGTTTGATATCGTCATTAATGACACAAAGGGATCGAGTGCACCCTCAGCAAATTTGGCAATGACACCAAGCTGAGTGACGCTTGAGGGGTAGGATGCCATCCACAGAGATCTGGACAAGCTCAAGTGGGCCCATGGGAATTTCAGGAAGTTTAACAAGAGCAAGTGCCAGATGCTGCACCTGGTTTGGGACAGCCCTCAGTACCAACACAGACTGGGGGATGAACAGATCAAGAGCAGCCTTGGGAGAAGGACTTGGAGGTGCAGGTGGATGAGAGGCTGGACATGACCCAGCCATGGGCACTCACAGCCCAGAGAGACAAACGTGTCCTGGGCTGCATCCAAAGTAGCGTGGCCAGAAGGATGAGGGAGGGAATTCTGCTCCTCTGCTCCTCTCTGATGAGACCCCATCCAGAGTACTGGGTCCAGCTTTGGGGACCCCAGCACAGAAAGGTCATTGATCTGTTGGATCAAGTCCAGAGGAAGATCACCAAGATGATTAGAGGATAGGAACACCTCTCCTATGAAGAAAGGCTGAGAGAATTTGATTTGTTCAGCCTGGAGAAGATAAGGCAGCTTCTGGGTGATGTAAATGCTGCCTTCCAGTACCTACAGAAAAAGATGGAGAGGGACTGTTTTACAAGAGCATATAGTGACAGAACAAGGAAGAATGTCTTAAAACTGAGAGTAGGTTTATGTTAAATATTAGGAAAAAAATCTTTACTGTGAGGGTGGCAAGGCACTGGAACAGGGTGCCCAGAGAAGTTGTGGATGGCCCATCCCTGAAGGTGTTCAAGACCAGGCTGCATGGAACTCAGATCAAGTGCAAGGTCTAGTGCAAGGTATCCCTGTGCACAATGGGAGGCTGTAATTAGATGATCTTTAAGGTCCCTTCAACTGAGGGCATTTTATGATAACATACTAGGAAATTAAAAGGAAGAAATGATCCCCAGACTTACCTTTGTCCTGTTTCCATTCAAGAATCTATTGTTTCTCTGGATGGGCACATCAGAGAAACCATTAAAGGAATAATTGCTAGATTGTGCTGATTTTTCATAAGAGACATATCCCAGAATAAATGTTTTAGTGCAAAATAAAATAAAATAAAATTTGATATGGAGCTATTTGAGACCAGGTCCACCAAAGGTCCACTTTGATGATTAAGGGACTGAAGTACCCCCCATAAAAGAAAAGGTTGAGAGTGCTGCAATTGTTTAGTCTGGAGAGAAGTCATATCAGGGAGAATGTTATCAATGGATATAAATCACTGAAGGAAAGGTGTAAAGAAGAAAATAATGGGCTCTTTTCAGTGGTGCCCAGTAACAGAAAAGAGGCAACAGGTACAAAGAGGAGGTGCTTTCTGAACGTCAAGAAACACTTTTTTACTGAGACAGTGACTGAGCATTGAAACAGGATGTGGAATCTGCGACCTCTGATGGATATATTCAAATCCACCAAGATACTATGCAGGGAAACTGACTGTAGGTGACCCTTCTTTACCACAGGGATTGGACCAGAGGACCTCAAAAAGTCCCATTCAACATCAATCCTTCTGTGATTCTGTAAAGGAATTCAAGATAATGCTCTCAAGAGGAGGTGGCAACACAATATAAAATACCATTCAAAACAAACTCAAGTGAAGTTCCTGTTTCTCTGTTCCTGTTTTCTGCACTCCAGATTTCTTGCTGCTAGTGTCACAAAGTCCCTTTTTCATGCTTCCTCAGGAAAGGAAGCCTAATTGTGTATGAAAGGGAGCAGATAAATTAGAGATTTGACTATCATTATTTCCCCCTTAGATCATCAGCTAAAATTTAGTTATATCCAAAATATTATAAAATCACTGTGTTAGTGGTTGTTTTGTTATCTGTAATGAGTACAACTTTAATAATAGTGCATGCTCCATACTGCATAGGAATCAGTGACATAACTACTAAGAAGTTCTGATTTCCCCCACAATTTAAATACCATCCTCTAGTTTCCATGTTTCAAAAAAAAAGTTGTGGCACCACAATATTACTCTCTGTTTAAGAAGAACACAAATGGAAGTAAGGCCAAAGTTGTATACGAGAACAAAATACTGGCCAGTTATTGCTTTGATCATGATTAGATGCAACTATAAATGGAGGATCCTCAAAATATCCTTTTAAAGTCTGAACAGGATCAAAAACATTTAAACTGCACTAGTGGAATCTTTAAAACAGGATGTTACATTTAAGGTATAATGTAATGTGTTTGTCTTTCATGGAGCAATTAATCACTGGATGGAGGAGTTAAGACCCAATCAAAACAGAAAGGTGTTTATTGCTGCAGCTGGTCATTAAATTATTTCTATAAAGCTTAAACACTGGGTTTTATTGTTTTTATTACAGATCCGCTCCTATAAAAAATACATTTAAACTTCCCTTTTTAGATTTTGTGGTTAATTTCTTGTGCTCCTGTTAACCAAACAAAACCAAACCCAAAGAAACAGCATGTTATTCTGTTATCAGTGATAAAAGGAACAAGAAAAATAGAAAAACATGTCACCTTGAATTCCAGTATGTGTACCTTCTATCTATGAGAAAAACCCCATGAATGATGGCAGTAACATAAAATCATGATGTGAGTTTATTTTTCTTTGGGTGGGAATTCCTTTCATTCAAGAGAGCCGGTTGATTAAAAAATATGTATTTCTTGGTATATGGAGGTCCTTAGGAAGATTCTCAAGTACCTTTAAGATACCTGTACATGCAGTCCTTTTAATGAAGCATTTATAATTTTAGATAGACACCTTGGCTGGTAGTAAAGGAATGAAAGGAACTTCCCTGCTACATTTAATCCTTCAAATGACTGGACTAAAGGAAACATCTGCAAGGAAATATCCACGGGACAGCCATCCTCTTTACTGCATTATCAAAGGATTTGCTGTCTTGATTGCTTCAATGAGGTATTTTTAGCAGATGCAGGTGCTTTGTGGGATTATCTGTTTATACCCGTAGGACACGTGGAGGCTCACAATTTTGATCTGAAGCAAAATCTATGGACTTCCCCAAGGGAAAAATTGAATCCTAAATTTCATCACCCTTGGACTGATTATGATGACGAATGTCATAGAACTGCCACATGGGAAATAAAATCATAGAATGAGCTTGGGTGACATCTTAGGGAAGCAAACCTGTAGCTTGAATGTTTTCTGAAGAAAATGAACAGGCTAAAAAGGGCATACTGAACTAAGATAAGATATTGACTATATACCAATTTGAAAAAAACTTGCTAACTGTTTTAAATAGCAGAGCCAACATTTTCTGGCAATTTTGGCTGACAAAATAATGTTTATTGCAATGAGTCAAAAATATTGAGGTAAAAACTCATGCCCTTTTTCCTGGTGCTAGGGCAAAGAACAGAACTCTTGTAATATGTGCACAGAAATGTTAGCAGACAAAGTTTATAATTTGAATATATATGGCTGCAAATAAATCAACAGCATAACATGTACACATTCTCTCAAGAAGCAGAAGAAAATACTACCAGGATTTATTGAAGACCTTTTTAATGTGCTACATGCTTCCATTTAGCACATCAATCAAGAGTAATTAATTTCTGATAAATTCATTTACAATTACTTCAATGCTTTCCATATGGTATTAAATCCATAATTTCTTTTCTTGGTATCTGAACATAATTTGTTCTCAGCTGCAGCTAGAATTCAGAAAAATTACCCTTGAATATTAATCTTCCAGAGACAGCTTTGTTACTTTGATTCATAAACAGTTTTTAAGGGTAATAAATATACACATAAATCAGAATTACAAACTAGTAGAGTTCATTATTTGAGATTTTGAGGAAAAAATATTCTCAGGCCATCAAATTTCAGGGTGGAAATGGACGGTAATTTAACATTAGGAAAAGAGAAGTCAGCAAAGACTCTTCCGTATTGGAAAAAGCATGATTTTAGCCTTTTGGAAACATTTTTTGGAGTATGAGAAAAAAGTTATATATTGGACATCACATTGCTTATGGGAAAAATAGAGTGGATTAAACCACACCTGGTTGAAAATGGAAAAACTGTACTTGAAATGTCTGCAGAGCTCATTAGTACCTTGATACCAAATGATTCAAAGCTATCTTTGGATTTGACTCAAGATGCTGTCCTAAGCATGGCGGCACAATAACAATCCCAAAAGCTCCACAGATGTATACTAGAAAATGATAGTGCTTCATTAATTACCAAAGTAACAACTTGCTAAATAGAGGCTCATTTTACAAAATAAAAAAGAAACAGACTGTTAAAACCAGATGGGAAATAGACTATAATGGCCATTCATTACCTTTGCATTTGCAACCAAGAGTGAATATTACCAGAACAGTTTGTTCATTTGTATAAGGCATTCCATGCTTATATCAATGCATTCAGTTTTAATAAAAGTTCTTTATAATACATAAAGCATTTTATTAAAAAAAAACTGAGTCAATAATGCATAATCTAGGCACGGACTTTGGTCAGCTTTATAGCACAATAGCAGTGGATTGATAATTGATGCCTATGTACAATACATACAACACTACACAGCTACTTGAACTTCTACTCACTGTAAAAGGTAATGCTAAAAGCTTTATAATGCTGACCAGCAGCACTGCTTTCTTCCTTATCTTCTGCTTGTAAAAATCATAAAGTTTAAGATTTGCGAGTTCATAGTGCAATGGGTAGTGGGTGCGAGGGGGTGTGGGGGGCTAGGGGTAGAAGTCCATTAGAAAAATAACAGATAAACACTTGACTGCCATAGACCCGGAAATTGAAAATTTTATCACCCAATGCTTTCCTTCATACTACAAAAATCCATGACACAAGGGACGCTTTTTGATTTCTCAACATAACTATGGTAACAAGACAGGCCAGAGGAATTATACCCTAGTTATGTCTTTTAAATTGAATCACTAATGAATTACTTTCTGATAATCTCTTTATTACACTCTCTACCTCTAAAAGCCCAGAGTCTACTTCAAAAACCAATTTTTCTGTTTTTTTTTTTACTCACAGAGTGGATCTCTATTTTAACAGATACCATTAAAAATGAACTGAGTTGACGGAATGATTTTTGTAAACTACCTTTAGAACTGTATGTTGAGGTAGAGAATTGCTGTTAATTTCCCTTTGTACCATGAACTTTCTTTAAATTATTTCGCTGCCTTCATTGATTTATTCCTATATTTGGAAAAAAGAATAGACTTTGAACCTACTTAACACTACTCTGTGTAAAAGTTAAACTATACAATATATTAATGAGAAGAAAATTATTGTCAAATTTTATTATTTATTATTGTCGAATATCTAAGCCTATAATCTCCTATATCTTCAAGGTTTTCCATATACACTTTTAGCCCATTTGACTGCTCAGAACCATATTCTTCCCCAATAAAAGACTTTTTGCAACCAGAAAATACTGCCATGAACCTCAATACATGTATTTCAATAATCTAATTCATACCCTAAGAGATATTAGTAAATGTAAATCTAAAAACAGCCGCTGCAGTTGGAAGAATATGTGGGCTATTTGCACCAAGTAATCCGTTAGAGACACTAAAGACGGCCTTGTCTTGGTTTGAAAGACTGGTGTCTGCCAGGGAAGGGGGGAACCTCCCTTGGAATGGAAAATATGACCCCCTTCCCTCCAAATTACTACAACCTTGAAATTATGGGGATTTCAGGCCCCATGTATCAGACTATGTATATAATACCGGAAATGTGTATGCAGTATCGGAAAAGGAGTAATAGTTCTTGACTAGTATATATGTAGCAAGACAAACTACAACAATGGCAGCACAACAGCCAGAGCCCCCAAAGGCAGTGCCAGCCTTCTCGGGGCTGTGGGGCCCTTTCCCCTTTGGAGCAGTTCCGGTCACAGCCGCCAGGGGCGCTGGTGGCTCCCGGCCGGGCAGGGCGGGTGCGATGATTCCCCCGCGCCTGCAGGGGGCGCTGTGGCGCGGGCCCAGCTGCCTCTCTCCACACGGGAATGGCGGCACAGCCGGCGGGAAGGGATGGAGAAGGAGCTTCCTTTACAAACTCACGGGGGGCAGCTGGTCCTGGTGCCCCTACGGATGGCAACATGGGCTGTAGCAGGAACCTTGGAGCAGCAGGCTGAAACAGCAGAGGTGGGCACACCCGGGGTGGCAAACAAACAAAATGTAGCAGAAACTCCACAGCCATAGCAGGAGCAGTGGGGGGTTGGGCAGAGCAGGGTCTCAAAGAGTAGCCAAAAACCCAGAGCAGCTGCAGAAAAGAGCAGGGCTGGACAGGGCAGCTAGGCTGCCTCCAACAGCAGGGAGACACTTTCTTGGTGGGAGAGGGAAAGGGATTGGGGTCCTGGGTTTTCCCCTGCAGCACCCGAGTGAGGTTGAGATGATGGTTTCCAGTGAGATCAGGCATTGAAAAATAAAAAAGGTCCCAGTTCAATGGCTGCTCTTACGAGCAAAGGCTCACTCACTGTCAGAGAAGCAGTAAAGGGGCTGGACTCCCTGGTGGCAGTGAA
>VXBI01007040.1:129710-235266 GCA_013397375.1 Toxostoma redivivum | reverse complement strand
TTTTTTTTTTTTTTAAATATCATGGCTTCATTAACATATTGTACATTCTTATACTCAGCAGCAAAGGGAAAAAAATTCTGCTATAGCACCTATCAAGTCCTAATAACAAAAGGCAAATAGAGAAATAAATATATACATATGTAGACATATATAAACCCACATATATATATATATATGTACACATAATATATATAAAAAGCAAGCAGTAGTAATTGCTATTCCCAGGAAGAAAGGGGGGAAAATGAAATATAAGAAGAAATAACAACTTCTCCAAAAAGATGTCTTTCCATGGCTTTCACATTACCTAGATCCATCTGTCAAAGCTTATTCTGCAATAGATTGTGTAACTGACACTTCAGAAATTACGGCTCTGACTCAGGAAAGACTTAGTCCATCCCTCTCTAGTTAAACATTTAAGTATTTTAAGTACATGCTGAAAGTCCTGTTGAAGTTACAGACTTGCCCAAGCAGTTTTCTTAAATGGAAAATGTTGACTTGAGTGAAGTTTATACGAGCACATTTACTTTTGTGAATTAATGTCCTCCTTCATCTGAAAACTAGACCACGAATAACACACAAGACTGGGCATCAGTGATGACAATACAGCAAGTGTCAGAGGAAACAGGAGAGATTTATCTTGATAATCTGCAACCAGTGTCAAAAGTGGCAGATGCAGGGCTTTACATAAATAAAACAGAAATTAGAGAATGTTCAAGATACTGATGACTTCAGCCTCCAAACTGTGACACAGGGAGTGCATGTCCACAGTGAAGTTTCCCAGTGTACCTAACATATCTTACCTTTAAAATATCTCAGGCAAAATAGTACCTGACCAGGGTGTATGGTGTCTCTACAATTTGTTTGATTTGAGATAGAACTGATGTACACTGAAATTGCTTCCTCAAAGCAGAAACCCAAGTATTAAGGAGTGGGTAAACATTGCGTTGACAGCTGTGGGACTGTATTATATATGTCACCAATGTAAGGATCTATTATCAAAGCAACACCTTTTACATTTAAAATGTACTACACTTCAGCAATGAAGATTCACAAGTAACAAGTTCAAAGTAAAAAAAAATGCTTGAGTTAGCCTTTAGGCAAAATATAGTATATGTGAAGGAAAAGGCCACAGCAAAACAGTCCCATTACATGACTTGGAATCTGTGCCAAAAACTCTGTTTTAGATGGGGAACCACAACATAAGCAGTGGACCCTAATTTTTTTTAATATTATAGCCTTGGAGCTGCCCATTCCAAGGATGCCAGATTCAGCATGCCACAAAATCTCTACTGAAAAGCTCATAAGAGAGGAGAAAATGACAAAAATCCACACTGGTACCTGAAAAATGAATCTTTTCTTTAAAACCATAATTTAAGTTTAGTTAGCTTGCACTTCTTGAAAAAAAAATTAAAAAGCACAGGTTTGTCCTGCCTCTTTATTCCAATCACCAAAAAACTCCCCAAATAACCCCAAAATAAACTGAACTATATGCAAATCCATTTCATGGATTTACTTTTAGTCAAATATGAAGCAGCTTCAGTGCTTGTGAAAGAAAGGAAACTTCCTTCATTCAACAACTTCCAAAATTCTGTGAATTAAATCTTAGCATCCATTGGTGTGAATTCCTAGCTTTGAAATATACTATTAAGACAGTACCCAGTTAGTAATTAGCAAGATCATATGTAGTGGCATATACAAATTAAAAAACAAAGAAGTGACCAAGACTGATGTAACAACACAAACATCAAGCCTAGGAAATAGCCTAGAAGAAAATTATGGGGTGCTGTCTCCTTTCATAGGCATTTTGGCATCCCAATCTATGTGCATAGATGCTGCTCATGGCAGCAGCAGGAGAGGAATATTATCACAGTCGTCTTTGAGCAGGCTACCTCAGGAACAAATTCAGGGGAAAAAGCTGAGGCAGAATTCTTCACAAAGAAAGTTGTAGTCTACAGTCTGTTTCACACCTGGTTTACTCCAAATGTGCTCAAGGTGGAACCAAACACTGCTACCTCCCATGGTTTTTATCTTGTACATGATAGAGGGTCAAGAATGACAAAGTTAGCTAAAACCAGAGAAAGTGGAAATAATATCCAGGCCTTAGCTCCAACGTCCCACAGGAACCTAACAATGAGGAATGCAGAATAGGACTCTGCTTTGCTGCTCTACAATTGGAAGGCCCCAGGCACAGCAGTGGGAAGGTTGCAAGAAGGCAGAGGAGGAACAGGACTTAATTTCTGCCAGTCAATATACCCTCTTATGGCAATTCTTCTAAGAGAGAAGTGGGTAAGGCATCAACAGAAAGACTCTTGGTGCCCTCATGATTCAATGTTATAAAACAGCTCCTACCAAGTACAACAGTTCTCTCTACTTCCATTTCCCAGTGCTATATTCTGTTGACCAGTCCAGCTAAAGTTGGTCTCTGTGTACTAGAACAGCATGATGCAAGGGGTGAGGGCTGCAATTCTGTCATTGTGAACCCTGAGTAAGGGCTATATTAAAAGACCAACACACTACAAGAAATTTTACTGTAGCTCTTTTATGCCAGTTACATGATGCAAATGTTCGCTTTGAACTTTGCTGCCTGGGGAAGGGGGTGAAAACTAATTTGTAAACAGCTACATTTTCCAATTCATCTACCAACCAACTTGTTCTCCACGGCTGGCTCTGTTACAGCAGTCATCACTTTACACTCACTGGGAGTATGCCTAAGCATACACATGCATGTTTGAATGCATACACACACACTAAAGTTATAATACATGTGTAAATTTCATTCTATATTTATTCATTTGCTGTAAGCACCATTGCTAATGGAAAATAGACCATGTCTCCTTCTTAAGGGAATGATTAGGACCACATGTTTCACTGACTCCTATGTTGAAGCCCTTGCCGATATTTTTGAAACCAAATTACTAACAGCATACTAAACTTATTTCCCTGGTGAAAACCACTGGCTACTAACTTAGTGAATATGAATACATTTGTCCCTAAACATGCAAGTAATCATCATTCAAAGCCAGAGGCCTAAAATGAATAGGTATGGGGCAGATGAGAGCATGGTTCATATGCAATAGTAACACACTCTATAACCAAATGACTTTGTTTATCTGAGAAACTCAGTATTACATCACTTTTCCTAAAGAGAATATAAACAGGACATTTTTGAAGAAACAGTTACTTAATGTGCAACTTGTCACCACTATCAGCTTTAACATAATAAAATACATGTGGAAAATCCCTTGAAGCAAACCTTCTGCAAAGCAGATTCTTCCCTAGTCTGGGTCAGAGGGTGTGTATGTCTATGAAGGAAATGCTATCTCTCTCTCTCTTTCACACACCCACTCAGTGTAGGTCATACAGCAGAGCTCACTGTTGTGATGTTTCTGCTGCATGCGTGGCATCAGCTCCTTGAGGTAAAGAAATCACCATTGTTTCTTGGGGACCATCTGTGCCTTATAAAGGAAACCAACAAATCACACTTCAACATATTAAATAACAGCACTCATTGAGATTTCAGCCAAAGACCTCTAAAGTGTTTGGCAGACAGTGAATAAAGTATGTTTCAGCAAGGTAAATATTACTCTCCATATTTTGTAAGTATGGAAAACACAGCACTACCTAGCTGAATAATTTACCCAAGGTCACTCTGAAAAAACACAGAATGACAAACATGATCAACCGCCAGACTCTACTTTTGGAACCACCAGACTTCAATCATTGTGTTTAGATGGAACTTTGTACAGTCTGATCTGGAACAGTATGAAGTGTTTCGAGGGATAAAGTCTCTCATTTCTCTTTGACCCAATGTGCAATATTGGTACAAATATGCCAGGAGTGGGCAAGCCAGAGGAATTTGCTCCAGATTCCATTTTAAGAGGATAAATTAATTTTTCTAGTAAATGTATCATAACACTCCTGCACCTCCTGGTTAATTGCTGTGTAGAACACTGAAGAACTCCTCATGTGCTAATCACATTTTCTATAGCTAAGCAACTTCAGCCTAGCCTGATAAACATCTCCTAGCACAGCTCCGTCAAGATTTTGACAGCACCACTTTTATGCAATACTTTCAGCCTGTGAGCAAATGTTGATAATTTTTTCAAATTCTGAGATGCAGAAGTACCAAAATTAATGAGCAAGCAACCATTCTACTCTTATTTATTTTCATTTCATAGCCTTAAAATCAGAGCTCTGAATAAAGAATACTATCTTAAAGCCACTCTAGTATTTTATCCCTAATGGCATCACAAATCTTTAAACTGTTGAAATTATTCTGAGCCACTCTAATTGTTCTCAAAGGTTATGACAGAAATAGAATAACCTGTTCCATTTCTTTAATCAAAAAATTATATAGCTGAGTAATAAGAGCGATAGAGAAAACAGATAAGGAGATATACAGAGATGTAAATTTTCCGTTTACATACAGCAAATAATTTAATGCAATTACAAAATTATGGTTGCAGAGTTGACATTTATTATACAGTGGAATCTCTCACAACATCACAGGCAAAAGAGACTTATAGGTGAGCAGCAGCAATGGGTTAAAAGATAGTATGCTGTTAGATAAAGCTTTTACAGGTTTGCATCTGAAAGTCATAACATAACCTTTTATTTCACGTGTCACTGTGACAGAAGGTTTTCAAGGCACAGTTCTCGAAATTGCAAGATGTTAAACAGATGTACTGTACAGCCTTCCAGATTTAAATCATGAGAACTGCATTTGCAGCCTGTGTGTTGTATCTCCATTTTTTTTCCCTTATCAGCCCTGGATGCTTTAAATAAAACCGTCTGGTTTATGCACCTTTTTTTTTTCCCTTTAACTTTTTTTTCCTGATACAGTGGACCCTAAAAATCACTTCTTCCCTCCATTTTTTCCTTTTTTTTTTTTTTTTCTTCAGACTTTAGAAAAAGTTATTCAGAAATATATCTCTTGGGCAGGGAAATCTCTTTCTCCTTATTTTGCAGGTGCTAGCAAACTGATCCAATTTCTTAGTGTAAAAAAAATCATCCACTGCAGAAAAAGGCAGAAGTGATACCAGTAAAAAGAAAAAAAAGCAGACCTGCTGAAATTTCAGCTTGAATATACCTCTAAACTACTGAAATATTGACAGTCCTCTACCTTCTCCATTTTAATTGTTTGCACTCTAAAAATCCTCTATTAAGAAATGTTTGTATAGTCATACAATTTAGCTTTCATGCCTATTCAGAGACCACTACTTGAGTCTTTGAAACAATGAATGCAATCCTATTTTAAATAAACCATTAGTATATCATAGCAGACCTCTGGTAGTTTTCTGGTCCAATTTCCATGTAAAGCATAGGATGTTCAGGGTCTTGTTCAGGCATGTGTTGACTATCTCCAAGAATGAAGATTTCACAGCATATCTGATCTAAAACCCAATTAAAACCACTGCAAAACTTTTCTTCCTTATATCTAATCAGAACTTTCTTTGCAGCAACTTACACCCATTGCCTGCTATCATGCCAACATGCACTTCTGGTGCTATGATTTACTTATTTAGTTCAACAAGGAGTTAGTATTTCTCACAAGGGCACACTGCTGACTCTTGTTCAGCTTGCTGTCTATGAAGATCTTAGTGTCTTTATGTGTAAATCTGCATTCTATCCAGTCAATCCCTAACCTGGAATGCTGCTTGAGGCTTTTCTGTCTCAGGTGCAGGATCCCATATTTGCTTTTCTTGGATTTCATGAGGTTCCTGCTAGACCACTTGTCCAGCCTGTGAAAGTCCCTCTGAATAGCAGCTACACTCCAACATATCAACTTCTCTTCCCAGTTTGGTGTCACTTGCAAACATGCTGAGGTTCACTCAGTCCCCTGTCCAAGTCATTAATGAGGAGTTTAAACAATATTGGCCCCAGTAGGGACCCCAGGGAAACAGACAGTATTTTACATACCATTGGGTTTACAAAGGCTGAACTCACAAACTACATTGTATGATCCATGGAACACTGCATGAAATAAAAGAAGTTTCCAATTAATAAAAATATGTAAATTCACTAAATTGGACAAATAATTTTGTGCTAGTGAGCAAAGCACAATGGATAGAATTTTTCACTATATTATAATGGCATTTACGCATTTTTGCATTGATGCATATCCTTTAATTAACATTGCTGGTATTGTTCCTAGGTATTCAGTGCTACAGAGAAATGTGGCATGTAAATGAATGCTGGAAGCACACCCCTTGATATAAAGAATTTTAAAAATCTCAGTAAAATACACTAGAAAAATATGACAGTGTAGTGTATCAGCTACCACATCATAGAATTAAATGAGTGCAACTAGATATTAAAATTGCAATTTTCTGAAAAACATAAGCAATATATATACTTACAGATGCACATATCTATAAAAAGGCTCAATGAATTTGCACTGCAAATAGAAGCAAGAGGAATACACAGTATTTCCAGCAGAGGGAAAGAGACTAGGCATATAGGGATGAACATCACAGCAAACAATTCTGAAAAAAGGCAACCCAGCAACACCACCTAGCTTTTCATCCATGCAGAACACAGGCAAACCATTTGAGGCAGGCAGTCACAACAGAAACAAAAAAAAATAAAATAAAATCTTTTATAGGGGAAGAATGTATGAAATTCAATAATGAAATGGAAACTATTAAACACTGTAAAGTGTAGACTACTACAGTGTAAAAAAAACCCATGAATAATCACACTGCTGTGACTGCAACATTGCATGAGAAGCATGCTGGTTGATGGATTGAGGTCAAAAATGCACAGCACCTTTCAGATTCAACTCCCTGGAGCTGTTTGAGTTTAGGAAAAGGCCGAAGTAAGTGCAAGCAGGTGAAGATTCCATCTTGTTCTGAAAAGAGCATATATAAATTTTTTCTATTGTAGCCATCTCTTTCTTGGCACTTATTTTGTTTAGCAACAAGAAAATATATTTCAAAGCCCTGCTATGCTAAACTGCTCATAGAACACTCCTTGCAGAAATGACTGATTCTCAGGTGTTTAAAAGTAAGAGAATGCACAAATCAACACTCAACTGTTGCCATTGTATGCAAAGCGGTGAAGTTAGCCACACTTTAAAGCTGGAGCTTTAAATCATCAATTTACTGGAGATAACCAACTTCACCCAATCTATGAAGAACCTTCTTCCTAAAAATGAATATAGATGAAATAAAGGTGTTCCTATTCTGCCTTCTGCTGTTACTCATCATTATGCTTATCTTGATTTGTGGCTGTATAAAACAGCACCAGTTTAAAAAAAAAAACAAAACAAAACAGAAGTGTTTTCAAATGTGTAAGACATTTAACTGAGTTTAAGTCAGCTGTTAAAAAAAACTCAGCTGTTCCAAAAACATGTATTACTTCACAATACAAAAAGTGGATTATGAAGTTAGATTTTCCAGCCAAAAGTCAAAATTTCCTTAAAAAATTGTATTTAAAAAAAAACATTTTACCAAAAATCTAGAATTTATCATAAACCTTCCAAATAATATGGAAATTCAGAATGCTTATAAATATATTTGGGGCAATAAGTCAATTAGATTTTATTAAAAAGATGAACATTACATTTGGCATAAAGTTACTTTTAAAGTTTCTAAATACAAGAGCCAGGTGAATAATTGATAACCAACCTCAGATCTCCTCAGTATGAAGAAAAAGATCTAGATTGTATGAGATGTTCTAAATGAACCATTTTTATGTCTCCACTCTGAGCTACTTCCAGACTCCTTTGACAGACCCTCTTCCTGCTACACTGGTCAAAAGTAGCTGCTGGGGATCTTGCAGTTTTCAGCTGTTTGGTAGGCAGCTCACTGGATCAGAAAAATAAACGTCTTGGATAAATTTAACCTCAGTACTGACATCATTCCTCTTTAAGGGAAAAAAATTCCATCTTAATAGTATCACAATCAGAATAGAATATCATAACATTTCTGCCAGTGACCATCCTTCTGAGTGAAGGGAAAAATTTCCTCAGATCTCACTTTTGAACCAGGATACTGTATATTAAAAAAATATTTGTCTCCTTGCTACTTTAGTAGCATTTAAACTTTTGACAATATTTAAAATTATTTCATGAATTTTATATAAATTACAAATAATTTTATCTCTCCCAGAACCATACTTCTAATGACTGATTCACTAAATAGTCCCATTGTATTTAGCATAATTGCTAAATTGTCTGAAGAAGCAAAAGTCTAAGACCAAGAATATAAAAGGAAAAAAAAAAAAAAGAGGGGAATGGGGGAACTCAACAATCTGCTTTTAAGCTATGTTTTCCTAACAGGAGCAACAGTCAGGTCATAACATTAGTTTTTCAAGAAAGCAGTAAAGAAATGTTTATCTGTCAAATACTTCTCTAGGAAGAGTGCATATCAGCATGAGGCTACACACATTTGGAAAAATCCTTTGCTTTGGTAACAGAAAACATTGCTAGGTCAGCAAGTATGCTTAGTCTTTTACTCTCCTGAGAACAGCCGCAATGACTCCAATACAGGGGACTGAGAAGGGAGAACTTCACTGTTTAACTCAACCAACTAAAACATGCAGGCACTAAACAGAGAAAACGTGATGCATATTATCAGCTACTGCAATCTCTCTACACACTTTTATTACTTTCTGTAACCTCTCTGGAGACTTTGAGCAAATCCTAAAATTAAACATGGAAAAGGAATTTGGGGTGCAATACCTTTGACGAGATCATAACTTACTTCATAAGCATAAATAAGAAGATGGAGGTTTTCTAAGAACAAATCTCACATTATCCCCTTTCATCATTTCTTATCCAGTTAAATCAAGCTGTAGTGTATTTTACACACAATTAACTCAAAACTTCAGGCAAATGTGAAGTCTTATTAAGCAACCACACAGAGCAGCAGGCAAGATTCCTCTGCAGCAGGACTATGTTCTCTTATTCTATAATTGGTAAAATAATTGCTAATTACACTATATACATATAAATTTCAAGCCATTAATTGCTATGTATAGATTGTATACTTTGGTATAACATCTATTTCTTCCCATTTAAGTGGAAAATGTGTACAAAAAGCATTAAAATACATTCCTGACACAAACCTAGGAAAAATACCTTTATTACAAAAATCTAAAATCTGTTTAAGAATTCTGTTACTTCTGTTGTGATCTGCTGAGAAGACTGAGTAATTAGCACTAAATTCTCCACATCCCCTCTAGTAAAGTAGCAGCCTCTATGAACAAATTTGTGATCTAATGTTAAATATTCATGTTGAGGTTTCTTTCCAGCCACCTAAAGGCTTGCCTACCTACTGGAAGTTTCATCACAAATAAAGGAAACAGTAAATTAACAAACCAAATTCACTGGCTATCTAATGTAATTTGTTGTCATTTCAACATCCACATGGCTTGTGCATTATTTTTCAATTAAGGACATAGCTAAATATAAACCATATTCATACTTAAATAAACACTTTTTTCAGTTTCACCCATTGCCCCGAGTTCTGAGGTTATTTAGATGGTCAGACAGCTACATCAGTTAAGATTGCAGCACTGGCTTTTGCTCCTTTGATTTGACAAAGGCCAAACTGATGCAAAGGCAATAATCTCAAAGAGAATGCAACTAAAGTGTGAGGAGTGCATCTGTCTTTCCTTCTGAAGCAGCAGAAGGTTTGTATCTACAGAATTTGGTGTGTTCAAAACAAAAATTCACTTAAAACCGCGAAGAAGTTTGGAAAAAGTGTTTTGTATTGTGAAATCACAGTGACACTTCCTTCTACACCCTCTCCTAGATGACTTGTGAAGATATAAACTATCTCCATGTGCTTTCATTTCATGCTTATTTTTCCATCACTCATCTAAAAAGTGAAGTAAAACATACACAGTGAGAATGAATGCATTTGCATTTTGCTCTAAAATAGGAAATATGCATGGATTGAAGTCTTGTAGAAGAGCAAACATGTCACAAGAACCCATAATTTGCTTTTACTTTTATAAGTCTGCTTCCAAGAAAGGATAAAGTTAGATATTTACTTGATTAGCAATTGCCCTAGTCTTGCTGTGCCTTTAATTTCAATTACAATAGCTGTTTGGCTGAGAATCACTTCTGGTTTTTTAGATTCTGAAAGGATTCAGAGGATAAAGACATGAAAGCATGTTACTGAAATTTCCAAATATTTTGAAATTTCACTGTGAAGACACTAAATGTCACCTCTTTCAATAACACATATTTATAACTGACACTAGTTTCAGCAGTGTATTTACTGAAGTTAGGCCTTAAGACAAAAAAAAAAAAAGGCAATTAAAGAAATACCAGTCCATATCCAGGATATATATTGTGTTTCAAAACACATGACTTAGAAATGCTCAAGTATGCACTCCTATTAAGTGCATATTCTTATGTTCTAAAAATAAGAATGTGTAACACCAAAAAAATCCAACAGGTTCTTACAATAAATAGGGTTTGGCATGCAAAGTATAACTCTTCTCAAATATAACAGTATATGGTGGAGAGTAAGCAATACAAAATACTATATCAACAGAACATAAGTTCCCTCTAAAATATAGCATGCAATAAGATAAGTTCGGTATAAATGCTACATCCAAAAAATATATATTATACAGACAGTTAAGCACAAATTTCAGATTTAGTATTAAGTTCACAATGGAAATGCTAAAAACAAAGAGTTAATAGTAAGAAAAATACCTGAAGATTAAAAGCAATGCCATGAAAGTAGTAGGAAAGCATTTGTATTTTGTCAACATGTCTTGGTATCAGGGTATACAGAAGAATCAAAAATGGGCATGTCAATTTGCTACCTCAGTTTTCAACATGAAGGAAATCACATATCCAAAACCAGTTTAGTAAAGTCATGGAAAAACGAGGAATTCCTAAGTCTTTTAAATGTAAGGGACCATAACAACATAGGAATTGGTGGGGAAAAGAGGGAGGTAGTGTTTGCACACTCAAGTTGTCAGTATATATTCTTCTCACTTCACAATTTTCCAGGGGAATAAGGAAAAAGGGATAATTTTACAAAATCTGTTACTACATAACTGCTTTAAAGAGTTTCTCTACTCAAAGCCTGTATCTTGATGACTGGCACAGAGACTGTTTTAGAGAAACAGGTGTCTTGAGCATCACAGGAAGGGAGAAATCCTAACTTCTCATTTGTGAGCCTCTGTAAATACAGTACAGCATTTCTGTTCATGTCTGCTTTGGGTGTGACTTGAGGACTGCAGGAAAACGTGTTACAGTTGCCTGTTCTATGCCAAGAGAGCATCAGACTAAGACTACATTTGTTGAGGTGTGCAATTTTATTATTGTTTTCCCTTTTTAAATGGTTTATTCCAACGTTGACCCTCCCCCCCGTTGTGGTATCAGTTGCCCAAGTTCCCCCTTCTCCCTATCAATCAGCCCTTGCCCCATCCCAGTTACCAGAGAACTCCCTGTCTATCACCCTAATCCCTTCCCACTCGATTGTCAATCCCTCCTGGTCCCTCCTACCCTTCCAGAGAATTCTGTGTCAATCATCCCCTCCTTGGGACATTATTTGCTGTTATGTATTGTACCCTGCCTATGTTTCCCCCTGTTGGTTAATGAAGTCTGTAACCCTGCCTTATGTTACGCCCCTAAGTTACTGTGATTGGTTATTGGATTGTACCCTCCCTTGGGGGAGGTCCCATATTTAAGTTGCTGTTTCCCTGTAACCTGTGTCTTTCGTTGGATCCTTTCCTTGCTTCCTCTTCTCCCTTGGCCCCCCAATTAACCCTTCCCTTGGACCAACATAAGGATTCCCTCTCATCCCTTGCCTCTCCCAGACGTGGACACTACCAGAAGGGCCTCGCAGCCCTGGCTGTATCTCCAGGACAGCTGCGTCCTGAGAACAGCCCACTCTTGGTGCCGGTACCTGCCTGCGGGAGCTAGCCGGGCGGGCCGGAGGGCCAGGTGGTGGACGCAGGTGGGCCGCGTCCCAGCTCTTGGAAACACCAAGCATTTTCTCAAAATGGCTCTTGCAGGTTCATAGCCTGACTCTCGAAACTCTCTGATCCATACAGCTCATCACAGAAGAACATAATGTTTGCAACATTGGTAGAAAAACGTAAGAAAAACGTTGTTTGTTTTTAAAGATTATTTTTTTAACTTACTGGTTTTACGAAGAAATTCAACTGGGATCCACAGTGTAAATACCATCTGCTTGGCAACTCAATTTATTCTTTTGTCTTTCTCTTACCATTTGTGAACATGGCTTCAAATTTCTGTTTTTCTCTTCTCTCACATGTGAATCAGGATCTCATATTTAATACTACCATTGATCACCTTTACTACACTACCTTTATGTTGTGGTGACCTTTCATGTAATTTCATTTTAATTTTCTTACTCTGTGAGCTATGAGGAGTTTCAGGTGTCATCCTAAACAAAATTCAGATGGGTCCTCCCCGTGTTCTGTCTATAAATCTGATCGAAATCAGCTTTTGGTTGTTTAATGTTTTTCAATTAACAATAAATCTAGATTATTTTTCAGGACTTAAAAAAAAGTTTTTAAGAACATCCCAGATTAACAATATTAATCAAGATTTTGATATGTAATTCAGCTGAAGTTTTACACTGAAAACATATACTACAGAATTACACAATTCTGGATTTAAATTGTTATAATTAAATGCTATGGCTCCTAACTAGCCAATTGAAATTGTGTGAAAAAAGTTTCAGCATGTGGCTGGCTGCTCTGAGTGTAGACATCTGAATGCTACAGGCAGTTTTAAACTTAGAATGAGTTCCTTAAAACAATGGTTATATTTCTGACCTCACTGACCATGCACAATGAGGAAACACTTCCCGCTTCCTCAAACTGTCTACTTGAATCATAATAGAAACCAACACGAAACCACCAGAGATGAGAGAGAAAACGGCAATGACAGAGAACACTTACCTGACTAATTAATGCCTTTTTGTGGTAGTTGGAAATCTGTACCTTCAAATACCCACTCCTACCCTGCCTACACACCTGTCCTCTCATGGCTCAGATATTTCTCCTTGATAGTAAGAGGCTGTTGGGGGTTGAATAATTTCTTTTATTTCCTGTGGAATTCTTCCCTATTTGTTATGCTAATCACTTGGGGCTACCAGTTAGTTGCCTCTCACCGGAAGGAGGGGGCNTGGCCAAAGGGGACTATAACTGAGCTGTACTGTTCTGTTTCGTTGTCAGTTTTTATAGCTGTTGTTGTTTCTGCTGTTTACCTTGTTAGATATATTAGTAAAGAACTGTTATTCCTACCCCCATGTCTTATGCCTGAAAGTGTCTGATTTCAAATCATAGTGATTAAAAAGGAGCGGATTACAGGGAAAGGGGCTCATCCCTCTCCTTGGCAAATACCTGTCTCTTAAACCAAGACAGAGGCGTAAAACTAAAACAGTACGTTTTCTTTAAATGTTACTGCATAACTACAGTGTAAAATAAACATGTCAGCATCATATCTGAAAACATCACCCTTTTTTTCACCAGTGAGTGGGACTCCAAGATGAACTTAGTCTAACAAGTGCAGGAAATCTAGTAATTTCAGGATGACAGACCAGGGTCATGGCTTGAGCTAAGATTTTTTAATCAAGTTGTGCACTCAGGTAAAGCACCTGCAGACCACATCATAAGTAAATCCTGATTTGTACAGTTTCTGCAGTTTCAACATAGTTTCTGTTGTTGTCATTGGATTTTCCTTTTTATTTTCTTCTTTGCTGGAATATATGTATATCATCTGGAGCTACAGTAATTTGAGAGATTCTGAAATATGTGTTCTCCAGAATATCTTCAGTATTTTCATGCCTACAAAACTTAACTCATACTACAAAGCTCCACCACACTGTTTATAAACAGATCAGTTCATAATTAATATAAGTAACAAAGACCAAGGATAAAATCTAGCCCTTATGGCCTCTGAAAGAGGCAAAAAAAAACCCTCCAGGCTATGTTCAAATGAGCTCCAAGAAAACTTGGTGGCATTTATTTTGAAAAAAAAACAAAACTAAAACCTTAAGAAACATTAAAAGAAACCTTTTGTTCAAAGAAGTTATACTGAAGCATGCCTAAAAATTTAATCCGAAATCACAGTTTTTATTTTTGACTCTACTTAAAATTTGCTTAGTAGATGAAGTCACATCTACTTAAGAAAAATATTTTAAAACAATGTTGTTTTCTTCCTTGATTTTATGTGCTTATTTGAGTCAGGCAACCAATAGTCATAGATAGTATCACAATTTCCATATTGTGGGGAAAGCAAAGAACACCTATTTAAACTCACTTTATGATGATGATTCAGTGAACACTCAGATTAAAAAAAAAAAAAAAGTAAAATGAACTTTAAAGAATCAATTACTTCAGCATATAAACTCATTTCAGGCTGAGAGACTTGATGAGATAGACATATACTTGTATTCCTTTCTTTCCCATACATATAAGAGTCTTAACACTCATCAAACTTTACATAAATGCAACAACTAGGTTAATTAAAAACTCTAATTTGACCCCAGAAACAGAAATGAGGGCTGGGCTTACACTCTGTAGGGAGCTTCTCAGAACTTGCACATCATCTAGCTCAGTAGATCAAAGTTTGATGGCCTTATCCTGAGCATACTCCGGTAGTGTGAGATGCCAAATACAAATTCTTTGAAACCAACTGATGCCACTTTGATGAGCTGCAAGATTAGGGAACCAATGTGTAATTCCTGTAAGTACAGACTCCTAACACTGAAGCCTAACAAAAATTGAGAGGTTTCAAAAACAGGCTCTGCTTCATACTAAAGTATGGCTTTTTGACACGTGTCCTTCTAGAAGGAAATGCCCAGAAAAGGTTAGGTGACTCTTCATGTCCTTGAACAGCCAGGACTGCAATGTAATTTTTAAACACAACTGAGAATTTTATGAGAATGGATCTCTTTTTTGAGAATTTGATATTCTTCATAACCCACAAATACTTAGATCATGCTTTTCTTAGTGAAAATAATATTAGCTAAAGACATACCATTCATAAATATATATACATACACACTGAAAAGGGCACTGAAAAATTGTTGCTCCTAAGCATCACTTGCTTGCTTGCACAAAGAAAATGCAGTGCAATCTAAGTGCATGCTCAACTTATTTCCTGTCAGGCTTCTCCATCATTCACTAAAGATGTTCAAAAATGGTGTTATTTCTCATAAGGTGTCATTTTTAATATATATCAGTTACATCACATGAGAAAAAATTTAGTTTCCCAACTTCTCTGATGCTCTCACATGAGAAGTTAAACTTTACAGAGGCATAACTACTGCATCTTTAACAACACTGCTTCTCAGAGTTCCAACTTCATGGCTAAGAAGCCAAAATACAGAAAATTAAGGATAAACCCCCTATGTTCATTTTTTCAGCTATTTTAACAACACCACATTTTTCAGGTGCTCCAATAATATTTTAAACAGTTTCATTTACATCCATGAGGACTCAGCACTGGTACGTGTTTTGCATGTGGCATCACAAGCTGGTACTCAAAGCATGAGGCACACACATGAAATAACCTTTCAATATTATGATTGAAGTGCCTTATCAAAAACCATGTGAGAACTGTGTGGCAGATGCAAGAAGATATTCCTGTCTGGCATTCAACTTCTATAAATAGGAAGCTATATTTCTGCAATTTCTTACCTCTTTTACTTACTTTTATACTCTGAATCAAATTAATTAAGAATTTGATAGACTACAACCTGGTTCAGAACGCAGACTAAATGCCCTCCTAATGATCAGTCAAGTCTATCCTGCATGCTTCAGGAATATGGTACAGCAGAAAGACATTACCTGTTTTAAAACTATCACAATGCGTATGAATTAGAGGCTCTACAGTAAAGTGAGTTCTCATGTTGGAGTTGTTCTTACTTAGTGTAGCATTTCTAGAAATCAAAATTCAAGCATGGAAAAACCCTAAACATTTGATCTAGTGTAGTTAGACAATTTCTTATCTTGGTCTCAAGCCAAACTGGCACCTTCGGGCTCATAAAATTCACGAAGGACTTGGGGAACATGTGGCAACAGGTGAAACCATGCACTGCGTGGGACTCCAGTCCTCTTTACTAATAGCCAGCATCCTTCCACTAACCTTAAAAACATAAAATGGAAAAGAACATATCTATGGTGCTGTCATCAACTTTCTGCTCAAGTCTCTTGGAGAAAGAACTAATTCCCTAAAATGGATCAGAAGAGTTTCCAGGCAAAATCTAGTTGTCAGAATATGTTGATGTGGTAAAAAACCCCTTATTTCTGGAAACCTTTTATCCCCCACAAGTAGGTCATTTTACCAGAAATGTTTCCTATGTACTTGAGATTTAAGCAGACAATCAGCACTGGAAATTCTGTAAAGCTAATGGCAAGCAAAAACAAAACTTCATAATAGAAATTGAGCTACTCCTTTACTATTATTTTTCTTATCTAGACGGTAGCTGTATTTTAAATGTATGTACAGACAAAATCCTGTCATTAACATAAACATGCAGGTTTTTTTCAAGACTTCTCCACTATAAGCTCTTCATGAGTCATTTTAACAGAGGTAGGCCATGCATAAACACGGCACAGTCATGTACCAGATTTCCCTACATCCAAGATTTAAAACACACTTCCTATTACAATGTTCCTTATACCAAAATATAAGTGCTGTTTCATTTTGAGACTTTCCTAAAACATCTGGATATAGAACTCTCGCATAGTACATATATACTGCATAATTATGTATATCTGAAAATCACATACTACAAACAGTACTGGAATTGGATTTTCCATTTTACTTCTTCAAAATACGTTCCAATTCTTAATCCATTCCCCTTTAGAACAGAATCCACTTTTATAAAATTCCCACAGGCCAAAAGCTTGAAAACATTTGCAATTTATATAAGAGAGCTACTCTTGACAAAATTAAAGGGTTGGGTATGGCTGGTGGTGTGGTGCTTTTCCATTGCACAGAATTTAAAAATTGATGTAAAAGTTGGTCTCGAAACACCAAAGCCAGGCAGTGCACATTTTCAGCTAAAAGACAGAGGCATGAAGACAGCTGAATTTCTGATTCAAACTACAGTTTAATTTTAGATGTGTTCATCCGGTTGTTTCACTTTCATTGAATTGGCATTTTTAAATGTAAAAACATTCCATCGTAAGATTTCCAACCAGTTTCAGTACTTATTAAATAGACACATACAAAATTTAACTCTTGTCTGTTAGGAGTTACTTCCAGAAATATCATATTACCTCAGATCTCCAATCAGCTGCTTTTCAGTTGCAGAAACCTCTACATGTAAAAAACCTCCCTACAGTATTATGAATATGTATATAATTTCATTCATCTTGGGACAGCCCTCAATATGCCACAATAGTGTATTTCAACAAAGAATAACAATTAAAATATGGTCATATTAAAAAAAAAACCAAAGAAACAAGGAGGCAAACAAAATAACCCCCAACCAAAATCAAACTCAAATCAGCACCAAAACTCACACAATTAAAAAACAAAAAAACAAACGAAAAAAATCCCCACAAAACAAACAAACAAAACCAACCAACCAACCAAAAAAACCCAAAAAGCCAAAACAAACAAAAAAACAAAAAAAAAACCCCTACACACACAAAAAAAAACCAAAAACACCCTACACATTTTATAACTTCTGCTGTTTTATATGTTCACAATACTGAATGTAGAATCTTTTACCAGATGCTAGGAAATTTTTGCCAGGATGCATACAAAATAACTTCCAAAATAAGAGGCAATCTGAAGGTTAATAAAAAAATAAATAAACTGCCTCCTTCATAAGTTTCCACAAATAATAAACTTAAAACATCAAATAATTGCCAGCTATCAGATATTTCAATACTTAGTTTACGGTCAGTTTTTTTTTTCTTACGTGTATTCAGAGAAATGGCTAAAGGAACTGTAATGGCCTTCTGGGACAGGAAGACTAAGGTTTCAGTAAAAAAATGTTAAATTAATTTTTATAGTGATGCAAAGTCAGGGAAGGGTTGTTAAGGGATGGCCTCTTGCCACAGGGTGGAGTTTTGTTATGGTATCCTTTTAGAGTCTGCAGGTGTTTGGCAGGAGCTGAAATCAGGGCCAGCTGTGATATTTCAGCTCCGATATTTCCCTCCCCATATTTCTCAGAAGTGATGCATCAGGATGATGTCTTACACCTGATGCACTCAACTTGTGTGGTATGACTGTAACTGTTGGGGGGGCATGGGGGAAGTGCCACTGCATGGCTTTCATTTTATTTTCAGCTGACAACATTCATATAGTAAAACTTATCAACATGAATAGATTTAATATAGTAAAACACAAGATTACAACTTATTAAACTGCCCATTTTTTCTCAGTTGTTTTGTTGCTTTCTGTATATACCAGCTAATTAATTACAGTAAGAACACTGTATTAAAGAACGTTGAAAGAAATTACAGTGCAAAAAAGGGGAGGACAACATTCTAAAGAAAAAACACCACCCTCCATTGCTTCACTTAGCCATCAAAGATCTTTGTTTGTGCATACTTAGCTGCAGTACAGTGCGTACCTGTTTTTATTTTGTTTTATCTTTTGGGAGAATTTGAATAGTTTCTATTAAAAATGGTATTAGCTTTTAAGTTTGTTGTGTTTGGAAAGCTTCAAACCACATTGTATTTCATACACATATTCCCCATGGTATGTAAAATGGGACCATACCGAGGTCACTCATAAGATTTTTAAATGTTTTAAGAATTCTTTTAATGTTTGTACTATCTTGGCCTGGTTAAAAGAGCACATTTTTAAAAAATAGTTTTTAAAAGTTCCACTATATAAATTTTCATTAAAATAGTCTATACTGTTCTATTAAGCATTTGTAAGAACTTTCACAAACATTCCTTTCTCCCTAACATTTTTAAGAAATTTGTTCCCTTAACTAGTCAATCCTTTTCTCTCAGCCGTTTTATCCATATATGCACAAGTACACGCATACATCTCTCCACAGACTGATTGACTTACCAGTACAAATGCCTGTGGTATTCATTTTAACTTCACAAATGAATAAAAGATTATAATCAGTGGGAAAAGTGGACATTTCACTCCATTCATGGAAAAACAGTATCACCTGGCACTCCAACTTAGTAAGAAATTTCCTGGTTTTTGGCAGCTCACTTGGAGTTCAACTGAAGCTGTTAATGATATTAGCAAAGTGTCCTGGGATCAAAAAATATGTTGTTTTATCTCAGTTTATAGAGGGAGTTATATAAGCCACTCCCAGCCTTCAGAATTCTGTGGTCTTTTTAGTTAAAATAAAATTTGAAAACACAACCTGCCTGTAGCCAGTTGAGTTCCATTAGACCATTTCAATCACCTCCTGTAGTTGTCTTCCCCCTATTTCCTCACCCATGTTTCTAGCCATCCCTTGCATTATTCCAGCCCCCTCCTGGGATTTGTGTCTTCATCTGGTACCAACCTAGAGCACCCTTTACAGCATTACTGACAGCTGAGCTGACATCCATGCAGTGCATCTCAGTCATTAACAGTGCAAGACTACACTTACACTGAAAGGTGTTTGCACCATGGATATAAAAATTCAAAGTTTAAAGAGGAATATAATGACAATAAATGAAGTAAATAAAAATTTTAGGTCCAATCTTGAGAGTAACACACAAAATGGAAGATGCTAGTAAAGCCTGTATATTATCTATTAGAATTAGATAAGAGTTGGGCTAAATTGAACTATCACTGGTTTTGATGTTTTCCTGGACTCTTTGCAATGGTTAAAAGCAAATGGCGATGAGAAGCAGGTAACTGTGCTATGATCAAACAGTGTTATGTAAATTTAAAGAGTTTAACATGTCACACAGTATCAGTATGCATGGTCTTCATATGCAAGTTGACTGACATCTTTCTTAGAACTGTATTTTCTGATATAAACTGAGTCTGAGAAAACCACGTTATAATGTGAGCACTGGGAAGAATTATTACAAAGTTTTCATACTTGATGAAAATCTGGGATCAGTTTTACACATAAGAAAACGGGTGGATTGATGAATAGGTGGGTAAAGAAAGTGGTTGGATAGTCACATCCATGACCCATGACCGTCCATGAGTCAATGTCTTAGTGAGACGTGATATTGGTGACAAGTGTCCCTCAGGGGCACTTACTGGGACTAGTGCTATTTAATGTCTTCATCAAGGACAGACAAAGGGATCGAGTGCACCCTCAGCAAATTTGCAGATGACACTAAGATGAGGGGTGCAGTTGGCACACCTGAAGGATGGGATGCCATCCAGAGGGACTTGCACATGCTTGAGAAGTGTTCCCTTGGGAACATCCCAAGGTTCAACAAAGCCTAGTCCAAAGTCATATACCTGAATCAAGGCAATCCTCAGGATTAATATGGGCTGGGGCATGAGAAGATTGAGAGCAGCCCTGCTGAGAACAAATACAGGGAGTTGGTGGATGACAGGCTGGACATGAATCAGAAATATTGGCTTGCATTCCAGAAAGCAAAACGTGTCCCAGGCTGCATCAAAGGAAGTGTGACCAGGCCGTCAAGAGAGAGATCCTCCCCTTCTACTCTGCTCTCATAAGATCCCATCTGAAGTATTGTGTCCTGCTCTGGGGTCCACAGTATAGGAAGGAGCAAGTTGGAGGAGTTCAGAGGAGTGTAGTGAAGATGATCAGAGGGCTGGATGGAGCACCTCTGCAATAAGGAAGGGCTGAGAGAACTAGGAATGTTTATCCTGGCAAACAGAAGGCTCTGGGGATTCCCTGCGGTGGCCTTTCAGTACTTAAAAGGGGACTGTAAGAATTTTTAGTGGGACCTGTTGTGATAGGACAAGGGTTAATGACTGTAAACTGAAAAAAGGTCAATTTAGATTAGCTATATTAAAGATTTTTACAATGATGGTCAGAAAACACTGGAACAGGTTGCCCAGATAGGTGGTAAATACCCCTCCCTGAAAATATTCAAGATCAGACTGAATGGGACTTCTGAGCAACTGATCTTGTTGAAGATATCTCTGCAGATTGCAGGGTTGTTGGAGTAGATGACCTCACAAGGCCCTTTCCAACTCAGAATATTTTATGATTCTATGAAAAATCTTGCTGTGATTGGACTATGTTCTTGTTGGTGGCTGCTGGTTTTCTCCTATTATTATATCTGGTAGTGCAGAGTGTTGTAATAAATCTGCTGAGACTCCATTTTCTTTATGCAGGAAAAGCCAATTCTATATTCACACAACTCATTTTACACCGTTTTTACAGACCTCATGTGCAACTTTAATTGGTTAATAGTTTTCTTGCCAATTACTCTGTTGGTTAGTAAAAGGTATTTTACTTGTCCATCAGACCTGTCTATTCTTGAATTGTTTACATATTTTCTTCACTGAATCTCTTGAGGCATATCTTTTGTTATTACAAGTGAACTTGTCTTTCACCCAGGAATAGTTTGTTGTGTTAACTAACTCTCATTCTAGATTGTTTTCACATGGGAACTTGCAAACCACTTAGCTGTACTTAGAAGAAGTGACAAGCTAGCTATTAATTTAGCAGAGCAAGGCCTGATTTTATGGGGCCTTTTGTAACTTCTCTACCTGTCTGCAACAGAGAGGAAACCTAGATTACAATCTCTCAGGTGATAAACTTATTCCCCAGTAAGACAGTCTCAGTCCTTTTTTTTTCATTGCTTCCTTTGGACTGAAAATACCTGCAAGAAAATGCTTCTTTCAGAAATGAAATAAACGTATAACATGCAGCTATGCACAATTATTGGCATTAAATTTCCAATGGCAATGTCTGGGTGCCATGTATTTCAGAGAAGGGTTTAGAAAAGAAGGCTTTAAAGCAGTTTCATGAGGAAGAGATTAGCATGCCCCTTTACAGGAAAATATTTCAAAAAACATGGTATATCTAACTGCAAAGCCCCCTGAAACCTTTTATAGATAATAGGCTGACTATGTCAAGTAATAATCTGACACATATATATAAATAACATATCTATAATTATAATAATATATATGTGAAAATATTTAGGTGAATGCTAACAAGAGCAAGGTAGCCAAGATAACCTCTTTCCAATTTGGGAGGTAATAGCCCATGACATATGTTTTAAAAACAGTCTCTTTCAGAGTAGACTCAACTTCTTAAAATTCGCAGCATCAAAAATAAAGCACAGAAGATTTTTCCAATGTTGCCCCAAGTACAGCCAAGTCTGAGTAAAGTACTCTTGCTGTATGTTCTTCAAAGCCCTACCTTAATCCCTGTGAAAGTTATGAAGTGAAAAATTTGGCCCATGCATACTTTACAGCATGATACTACATCATTTTAAGGAGAAAGAGCGTATTTATTTAATAAAAAGATTCTTTCCCTACAGTCGCCTAACAAATATTATTTTATGCCTCTAAAATATAATAATATTTATAACAAACATACTTATTATAAACATATTCTTTTATGACAGGGATTGCTTTGCCTGCTTTTATTTTCCCAACGCTGCAATTGCAGTCACAACAAACACTTCTGACAGCAGACGTAGACATGTACAAAATCAGAAGAAAGAACCAAAACAGTCAATGCTCAATCATTTTTTCTTGTGATTCTCTTTAGTAAAAATCAACTTAGGGGAGATTCACCACACACTAGAAAAGCCATAAAATACTCAGTTACAGTACTCAAGACAGTATAATTCAGTTTCTCTTAGGCCCTTTAACCCATCCTAAACCAGAGAGTAAAAAGCAGGAGAGGCATCAGGGAATATGAAGATAATGTAACTCTACAGGTACTAACATATAAAAATATTGTTCATAATTACGTATAGGTGTAATCCAGTGTAATATTTAACATTTAAAATAGACACACAGATAAGCTGTTTACAGCTACTGAAACCACCAGCCAAGAAAAGGTTAAGATTCTTTCTTTATATGGATTGTGTGCTTCATTTTTCTTTTCCCAATCAAAATGTTGCCCTTCTTTTTCAAACAAAATTGATTTTGGTTATCCATACTCCATACAGAAAATTAGTTCTTTTGAGGCCCCCAAAAAAGGTGCTTTTCTGCGTATTTATGAAATAAAACACAATTACATACTGTATTACGATCTCTTTTTGTGTTTTATCAGCCAATTTTGAAACATAGACTCTCTATGCAAGACATGGAATACTTATGGTTTAATTTGATGTGACAAAAATCTGAGTTCCCAAGCATTAATTTAAAGATCTGTATTTATTTCTTAATATGTCGGCGTGAGTGGCAGGAGGAGTGATCATTAATCAGCATTTGTAAAACACATGTAATAATGTACGGAAGAGAGCTGGTGTGACCAACCTGAGGATCTGAGAACACTTGCTGCATGTTGTTGATTGGGCCGTATGGAACCCCACTCCCCTCAAAGAGCTGCAACCACTCGGTCGTCTCTTTTTCTGAAAACCTAAGAGCAAATAAGAATGAACGTGGTTTCAACACTGTACTTTCAGATTCTAAGGAATGTGTAGCACATCTCCTTCCTCTCTCACTGCTTCCATACTCCTCTCCACTGATTTCTTCTCAGTCAGCGAATAAAATAACAAATATGTACTACCTATTTTCTTCAGAAATGCAAAACCCAAAGATGTAGGGTAAAGAATATCTCTGAACTGACTTCTACCTGATCATCTGAAGCAATGCAGGAATGATGCATTTATCATCAGTTTCAAATAAGGATCAATGGGTTTCCTCCCTTGCTTAATTATACTAGTGTGCTTCACATTTGTTTTCCATTATGTACGGATATAACAACAAAAAGATACAGTGCAAGTGCCATACAATACTGCTCATTAAAAGCAGATGTAAAGCACCATCAAAAACATACATCAGGATTAAAAATCCCATTTTTAGGTCAGGTAACAGGACTGATCACATATTTATTTGTTGTACGGTTGTACAACCTATCCTAAGGACACCCAGTTCAGCATATATACATGGTGCCTGGATGCTGGTGAACACATTGCTCCAGGTCTTTGTATCACATGCAAAAAGCACATTTTATTTCTTTCTAAACATTCTGTTTCATAACTAGTAACACCACTCTATTTCCCCTGTATTGCTAAATAGATTTTCTTTCTTCCTCTACCTAGTAAAGTTGCATTCATGAAAAAAACCACACTGTTGAAACAGTACCAGCCACTGAGAGATGGTATTTTCTTCAGTCATATGGGATCCCAAATCAAAGGTGAACTGACTCGGAAATAGTATTTTAAATTTCAGGAAGATAAATACCACAGGGTTCTACCAGCTTATCAGAAATCAAAGATTGACTCCATGATATACCCAACACCAAAAAATAATTAGATGTGATTTAAACACCTGATGGAAATGAAATTAATAGAAACCTTTAAAAGGGACACTCAGTTACTGGTATTCTATAGCTACCAGTTTGCTGTTCCTTAAGAGTAATTTGGAACAATGTCATCAACATTCAGCTTCATTTCCAGTACAAAATATGAACGGCCCTTTCTCAGAGCTAGAAGCTTTATTCCTGAAGTCAACAAACAATTCTAGAAGAAATGGAAGGAGCAATAAAAAAGAAAAATCTTTTTTAAAAGCCTTAAAGAAAAGGCTTTAAAAGTACAAAATGAAGCATGACTCTTTAAGAAATGAAGCATAATGCAGCATATCTTCTAAATAAAACAGATATAAGAATGTTGCACAGTCTAATTATATGTAATGTACTTCATTGAATATTAAAGTGATTTCATGGCTAAGATGTAGTCAGCTATAAAGATAGTGCTGCTGTTGGACCCATCTAGGGTCTGTCCAATTTAGTACTTTGTTGCAGCCATACCTACAATCAGGTACATTGCAGGAAGCTGGGGAAAAAGGTAACTCTAGAGAGGCAGATAACCTTCCTTTCTCAGTGATTGCAGCTATTAAGAAACCATGATTTTAGTCTAAAATACAATTTGAATTTCCCTTCATTGCTCTCCATTCGACAACAATTCTCATAATCTGTATATCCTTGTTATACGTAGCCTTCTATTATTACGGTTTGGGGCTCAAACTACTGCACAGGGTAAATAAGATTCACATGAAAACCTGTTTCCCTTCAGTTACAGATGCTATTTATATAAAACTATTGCAGTTCCCTGCTAGCAACAGAGATGCTTCATATTTCCATTTATAACAAGGGAATTAGAGGGCCATGAAAGTTTTTTTCAGCTACTACTTTTTGACCCTTGAAATCCTACTATCTCATTTCTAACATGACAGGACAGCTGCAGGAGAACTCTTGGTATCAACTTCCTGGTGACGAAGACCATTACAAGGAAATAATTGTAATTCTCAATTATTACATTCAATTTATCTATTAGCAATTAATAAGTCCTGTTATGTTCCTGCACCTCTTTATGAGAGTGAGTTTATAAATCTCTTCCGAAGTTCAAAAAGCCAAAACTTTTGCATTTAAAGGATAGCCTGAAAATGAAGTCTTTTCAACGGGAGTGTCTATAATCTGTATCTGCATAAGCAGTAGGTTACTTCCTGATGTTGTGGTAAATCTGAATGATTTTCAAGACATATTCTTCCTCAGTTACACCATTGTGAGTGAATCAATATATAGTAGAGTTGTAGGTTGCAGAACCTATTTATATGTAAAACAAAATTTCTGTGATTCTATATGAATTTCTACAATTTTAGGCTGTGCTTAGGTTTTTGCTTCCTATGTAACAGAAAAAAAAGACCCCAAATTTTGTACAAGAGATTGTCTATTATCCTCAAGGGACACACACAGTATTTCCTCTTGAAATTGAAACTCTAACTCTGATGTAGAATAGCTTCCTTTATTTGTGTTAAAGAGAGGCTGTTGAGAGCATATTGTTAAGCAAACTGCTTAAAACCAAAACAGAACATCACCACTGCCAATAAAGGTCTAGTATTCAGATTTTGAGAGCAACAGCATGCAACTATTTTGCTCATTCAACTATGTTTTATATATTGAAACACCTGCTGTACATAATTAAGGGAGAAATACTATTTCAAAATCTGATAAAAGATAAGGTGCGGATAAAAAATATTAATTTTTACCTCTGATGTCAGCTGTACAAACTTAATTTTTTTATTTTTTACCAACTGAGTTGTGATTTCAATTACAATGACCACAATTTGTGATAATACTTACACAATAAATACCATAACCTTTACTTAAAGTGAAGGGCAGATGTTTAGGTTGCTAAGTATCTTAACAACATGTTCAGCACTCCAAAATAACAAGAGAAGACCTTCAGCAAAAATTTCCAGGAAGTAGAAGACTAACATTCTCTACTGAAAATGAAAGGTGTGTCAGCAGGAATTTAGAAGGCCTGGCCAATCCTTTTTCTCTTAACATATTTAAAAATGTGTTTCTCTGCTTTTTCATTGTTATTAATAAATATTCTACTTTGTACATTTTTCAGTTAAGAAAAAAGAAATTATTGACTTTCTTTATATATACACATACATAAATAAAATCACTGTGATGGAAACACATACAAAGCAAAACAATGGTCCGTCTTCCAAACCTGAGCCACCAGAGGAAAAAAAGGGATCCAAGACTGTAGAGCATCTGAACTCTGAAACATGACACTTGCAAGAGGATTTTTACCTCAGAGATACTCAGTGACTGCAGGAGAGCTCAATACTGCTCACACTACAGCTTCATATATTTTCAGAGTCCCTTTTCCTATAAAATGTTCCATCTGCTACATATATATAGATAGATAGATAGATATATGTATATAATTACATAAATGCCCTCTAAATTACTTGTGATTTATTTGTAGAAATGTTTTAAACCTGTAGCTTAGCTTTCTGCAATTAGTACCCATATTTAAGGAGTTCAAAAGGATTTGCTGTTTACTGTACTACTTTGTGGCATGAAGTTCAAATTCAGGCTCTTTCTGAAAGCACCTCTGAGAAAGGAAGGATATGTACCCCAGTGAAGAACAAACCCATTGCTACATTACTGCAAAGCCTGAACTGAGGCTTACTTCCTGAAGAAGTAAAAGTCTCCATGATGTCTTATTTGCGATTTAAGCCATACTCTCAGCCTCCTCTGCACTGAATTACACAGCACTCACAAAGATAATGAAGTTGCAGTATTGAAATGAGGCATCAAATTCTGGAACATTTAACATCAAATACATTTCATGGTTTAAAATATCTTAAGAATAGAAAATGTGGCATAAGCTGAACTAATTGCAATTGGAAGAAATCCAACTATATATATTTTTCTTCAATTAGTAAATCTAGCAGGCATCATTAAATGAAAACATCTAAATTTAAACTATACACTCAGCAAATTCATCAAAAAACACTACAGCACAATATAAGGAAAAACCTCCAAAAGGTAAAAAATGAAAAATAAAAAAAGCTTTACACCTTGTTTTCTTACATAAACTACAAGTGCAGTTTTGCTTCTTAAAAAACAAGATCTACATTCCCTTCTGCTTTCTAACAAATTAGAATTAAAAAAAAAAAATTTCTCTACATGCAAAATAGAAAAAGAATGTCTGCTTGATTCGTGCAAGTTAGATTAAATTACTTTAATGATTCGTATATTTTAACAGCACTTGGGTTTGTTTCTAAGTTTCTCATCCTGATAGTAAAGTAAAATTTGTTACTTTTTAAAAGCCATATTCTGTCTTTCAATGAAACAAAGACTTAAAAACCTTGAATGAATCCACTTTGTGTGCCTTCCATTTTCTATGTTTCCTAGGAAACTTTCAATCCTTGCTACATCCTATGTGGAAGGGCAACCATGTTTCTCTAATGGATAAAACCACCTAATTCCACACAAATTAAGTTTAGCAGAACTACTGAAGCAAAATGCTGCTCTTTTCTATAGGAAACTTACGGCAATTAATTTAGAGAAGTAATTTGGACAGCTACCAAATACAGATGGAACAGCAACCTCTAGGATTAGTAAGAGCTTTTTACATGTTGTCAATCACAAAAAGCTCCTCTGTTCTTGCCAAAGTCCACAATAGCATTCCTGTGTTTTCTAGCACAACCCAAATCTTCATCATGGTTTCTGTTTCACTTTGTTCCATCAACAGTCTCTTCACTCCTAAATACCTACAATATTTTCTCTCTTCACTACCCACCTCTTTAATTGTAGTTAAATGAGTAAGAGAGTTGGTACAGTTTCTTACAGTAGCATCTATGGAAGACACTATACAAAACAAAAGTCCTAGAAAACACTTGTTTGGAAAATTCAAAGAACTGATCATTGTTTTTTAGTGTATAGTGAATATAGAATTAGTGTTTTCAAAGTGAATACTACAGTATTTACTCAGTAGTCTGTAAATATCTCTGTTAGTGTCTACTCTCCTGTTACTGGTGAATCACTGAGAAAACCACAACAGAGAAAACATTAAAATATTTGGGATCAGCATGATTGTACTGACAGGTTTTGCTGAGAGATTTTAAGTACTTTAAAAGATGTCACATACAGTAAGCTACCACATAAGTGGTAGCTACATAAAATACTATCCAGAGATTTGCAGTTACCACGAGTCCATCACGAAAATAATTTTATATTTCTGCATACTATAAATATTGTTACCAGTTTTATAGAACTGTCAATAAACCTTCACCTTTATGCACAAAATTTGTGCCACAGATTAATGGACTTTCTTGTTCCTCTATCAAGATTTGCATGCTGCTTTAAAGCCATGTATAATTTTTAAGGAAGGGCATACCAGACAGAGGGAAACATGTCTACCTTGTAAAATGCATTTCTTATGGCTACTGAGTAGTTAATCCAGCATGTGAAAGAACTAGTTCTTTTTGTCAGATAACATTAAGATATGCACATTAGAAATACACTACTTTTCTCCAACCTTCCTCTGTTTTCAAGTACAAAAAAGGACTGTAACTTTTATGACAAAAGAAGCGCAAATTAACTGAAAATCAGGCAGGTAAACACACATCAATAAAAGCACATTGAGAAGGATGAGAAGTTGCATTGATTTTGTTGCTGGTTTTCTTTTAACTAAAGGGGATTGAAGAGCTATCAAGGGTCAGGTCAAAAAGTTCATTTAAAGTCCTTGATTTCATCAGCCTCAAGTTAGAAATGTAAGTCATCAGAAAAGAGATGGCACGTTCCTTTTAAGAAAGGATCTTGAACTTCACAGATATATGAAAATCTTAGAAGTTTATTAAACGGTAAGAAAAAAACACAGAAAATACACATTAGCTTGCCCAGTCCAAAAATCAGATACTTGAGACATTTTGGATCTCTCTCATTTGTATATACAGAAGCCAACATTAAATAACAATTTAAAACAAAGCATTTTAAAGCAAAATACAGCAATTTGGTAGCTGATGTCTACACAACTCAAACCTCTGCGTACTGATGGTGATGTAGAGGTAGATGGTGAGGAAAGTAAACCTTACCAGCTGTGCCACACTGAAGGCTATTGTTTCAAACTTCAAACACCTGTATTGCTGAAGCTGTAAACAATCAGAGGCTCATTCCTGTAACTTGTCAACAGTGACTTCAGTCAGCAAGGCTCTTGGTTTAGAAAAGGAAATGCTGGGGATAGGGAAGGAGATTTACAAAGACTGGGTGTGTCTCAACTAGCGTGAATTCAACAATGCTTCTCATCAGGCAAATTAAACCTCTTACAATACTCTTTCCCCTTTAGGTGCCCTCCTCTTCTGTTACTAGGTGGAATCCATTTAGCAATGACTTTATTAACTGAGGATCAAGTTCCTGTGAGTTTCCTTCCTTTTCCCCTCACACTTATATACGCAGTATGCAGCTGTAGTGTACAGTCAAGAATAAGGGGTTTAAAATGTAAGTGCTAGGAATAGAAGTTCCACTCTGAATCATTTCCAGCCCTAACACTTCTGAGTCTACAATAATTTAGTTAGAGCTGCAGGAGCACTAATCATGCTCAATTTATGTGTTCTTCTTTATGTGAAACTGCTTATATTTAAAGGCTGAGGGCACATCTGCTACTCACCTTCCACCTACACTCATACATGCCCACACAGACTGTTCCATTTACAGGTTAATTTCCCAAAGTACCTTAGAGCACACCTTTAGCTGCCCTGTCTTAAAATGTTTCTACACTACTGAGATGCATGGTTGGTAATGTTCAACTTCTGGAGTAATTTGAAGAAGAAGGTCAACAGATTAAGCCCCCTTTCTCAAAGCAGCTTCTTTTAAAACTGGTGTTATACTAGCTTATGCACAGATGCATCTCAAATTTCATGTGCACTCTATATATGTGTGTCTTGACATATGCATGCAGATACATATACAGACAAAATTACCCACATTGTGTCTAGTACTATTGTGTTCTAATGGAAGCAAAAGTAAAAGTGGAAGGGAGGTAGAGGGGAAACAGAGCATCAATTAAAACTTAGTTCTCTTGCTTGTGAGTTAGATAGACATCTAACTTACAAACCAAAGGTTACCACCTTAACTTAAGGTGGAACTTGAAACTTGAAAAACAGAGTGCTCTGTAGTCTGTCAGTTCTCACATGAGCTGTGAGCCCCAGGGGCCTCAGTGGTAGCCATTGCACCTGACCTCCACCCAGGTAGGGTCATCTTAAATTGACTCTTGGCACATACACAAGAAAGAAAGGTGGAGGTAATTTTCTTTTGTCAGAGTTCTGCTTTCTTGTCATTTGGGGAAAATATAACCTAGATAGAGAGGAAGATAAAGAAGGCATCAAAACTTTTTTTTTTTTTTTTAACTGGAGAGTAGATCTGCAAATGTCAGCAGTGGGAGGAGAAAGGGGAAATAAGATGAAGAGGGGGAAGGGGACCTATAGGAAGTGGAGGAAGGTGATGGGGACAGGAAAAAACCAGCATTGAAGTAAGAGGACCATGTGAAAGGGACAATACTACAGTAGCAAAACAAGCTTGAAATGCCCCACAGGCCTATATCCTTCTTCCCTGTGAATATCCTATGAAGCAATGGTCCTTGCAGCATTTTAATCATTTCCCCATAGGTTATGGAAGTAAAAAACACTTCATGTCTCAAGATGTAACTGTTTTCTGTAATCCCTCCTCTTGCTTCAGTATGAGAGCAGGCTCTCTTAGAAGCAGCATACCACTCCACAGTGGTTTACCTTCCTGTCGCTTTGATTGAGATCTGACATTCTCTGCAGATATCTGAACTTATCCTTCCTTATTCCTCTCCCTCTCTACCTTTCATTTCTGTCCTACAGAGGGAATTGAGACGTATAAAGAACAAGCTGGATTGAAAAGTTAAGGACAGGCATGCTTCACTCTTCACTTCTATCAGAGAAGAAAGAGGATGAGAAAATTCTTCCTGACATGAATGGAGCAATTCACACCTTTCAGAGCTGTTGTTTCAAGTTACATATATGTCTGAAGTCATGTTCATCCCTTTCTTGTATTCTCACTCAGTTCAATATATCTGACTTTGATGAATACATCATTTCACTTCCCTCTGGAAAGTCTTCTGCTTAAAGGTCAATTTCTTCTAAGTGCTGCATAATCCCCATGGTTACCTAACTGCCTTGAAATCTGGCATGGCTACCACAGGTGGTGAGTGGAATTATTGGTCTAAATTAGAGGTCACTTGAGTCAAGAATTCCCAAGAGAGAGCCTTTTTCTTAAAAAACCCCAGCATTCCTTAGCATTGACCAATTGTCCCTATGTTTCCTTTGTGCACACATCTAGAAATAAAACTGTGACCAAAGAGTCTCAGTTGCTCAGTTTTTTACTCTAGGAAATGAAAGCCATCAAGTGTCTCCTTGGTATTCAGAGTTCAGATGCTTTCAAAAATTTCAGCTCCACACATGAAGCGAATTAAATGCTCAAGACTTCAGGGAGTTATTGACCCCGTGAGTAGGTCTGAACACCTCCTTCTATTCATATACAAAGCCTGGCAAACCCTTTTTCTCAAGAGGAGGAAGTAAAGAATCCTTCTTTTTGCACTGAATGCTCAGAAGTTAGAAATTAATTGCAGGTAGTTAATTTTGAAATTTAAGGAAAAAATTGAAAAGGTAAAACATAGCTCCAGAAATAGTTTAAAAAGGATAAGGGCAAGGAAACAGTGTAGATAGGTCAATGGAAACCTGCAGTAGTCTCTGGTGGAACCTTGGTTTATTAGGATTATAATGGCATCAAAGGCTTGAAAAAAATATGCTTGTATCTACGGTGCAACAGCAGTGCTATATGTAAGCAAGTGCAGAGTACCAAACATCAGCCATTGCCATTTGTTGCTTAAATACCAATGATTTAGTGGGACAGGAAGGGTATATAAACCGAAAATGGCAGCAGGACAGTTTGGAGGAAAAAAGAGTGGCTCATCTGAACAAAAGTCCTGTACTTAATTTGTTAGACTAAGAAAATCTATGTCTAAGAATATTTCTTCTAAGCTGCTCCAGCTCATATCTCCACAAATTCATTTTAAGGTGGACAGCAGTGCACATACAGGGAGTGAATGGAAGGGTCTGCAGGTGTTTTTGTACAAGTAATGCACCTTAGGGTTATATTTTCCATGTGCTGGAAGCTGTAATACTATCAAGCAATCAGTGAGTAAATTAAGGTATTTTTCAGTGAAATTCTATCATTACTATTTTGTCATTTCCCTTCATTTCTCAAGGGTTGACATTTTTTAGCACTGAGAAACTATTCATTTAATACTCCAAGTAACTTCAAAAATAAACCACATATAATTTTACAAAAAAACCTGTGCATTAGTGAATTAAAGCAAAGTTACCATGGAATGTGTGTGGAAACACATTCAGCTTCTATTAGAATACTGAAGGTGTTTGTTATATCTGTTTTATAACTGATTGCCAGATGAACTCACAATAATATGACATAACAGAATACTTTAGAAATGTCTACTCCAAAAGTGTGTACACATTTACATACTTGCACATAATGTTCAGAAATTCAGCCTAAATTATAATAATGAAACAGAACACAAACTCTGAGGGAAAAAAAAAAGACATAAAGCAGTAATCAGAAAAGCAGTAATGTAATTTGATTAACTAATAGCTACAGATATAAAATTGTAATTCTGGCAATTCAAAGAACAGCTGTTCCTTGAACTTTATCTTCTTGTTCAGACATTGCCCATAGGAAAAAAAACTACAACATCCAAAATTAACCAGAAGCAACGAGCTATCAAGTAACTATCTATGGATGGCAAAATAGCCTTCTCACAAGGTACCAGAATAATCAGACAAATGCCATACTGAATAACGTCCAAGTAATAAGTCAACATGAACCAACTCTGAAACTAAAACTATGCATCAAGAATGTAACAGCTCAATACTACATCAAAAGATAAATTATGGCCTTTCAGGGGTTCAAAACTTACAGCGAGAGTGGCCTCATCTGCACTATCACAATCCATTTGTTATAGGAAGGTAAAAGAAGAGTTCCAAAAGTTAATCAAGGACAGTTGCACCATAATTATTCAAAAATGAGAAGTCACCTGGTACTTCATTTTTTAACGGGGCAGGACATCTGAAGATGGACAGGTTAGACAGAGACAAAAGTACAAGTGCAACTGGAAGAGATAAAATAACTCTTTATCCTCTTTAATGACCCAAGACTCTGGTTCTCAACATCCAAAAAACATGTGAAGTTGAGAGTGGGGGTGTGGATGTGCTACTAAAACTCTTTTTCTGGATGGAATGAAAAGGGGAGACATCTGACTTAATGCTTCTAAAGCCCCGCAGTAAAATTGCCTCAGTGATAACTGTTTTATGCATTTGTTGACAAAGACTAATACTGGACAAGTGTCAATAGGATAGTATGACTTTTCTTGAGTAATTCACCTCCTCTTCTGCTCATCCCCAGAAGCATGAGGTGCTGCCGAAACAAACTTTGGGAAGGTTTACACTTAGATTAGATTTTTCTTTTGTTACATAAATTTATCATCCTCTCCATTAAACAGAAGAGCACTCTGCAGATATAAGGCCTGCCCAAACAGAATGAGGAAGGTAACTAAGCTATTTTAATCTCTGAAATAAAAGGTTTTTTGAGTTTTCTCTTAAAAAAAAAAAATTAAGTATTTAATCTGATGATTCCCAAACGGAAAACTAAACAATATGCTTTTGATTTCAAAAGGAACAGCCCAGGGAGAATTTGTGGCACAGAGTACCACAATACAGAATCAGCAGTAAGGGAGTAGCAGCAAGTGGAGCTCCCCTGGATACAGTAACAGTCATTGAAAACTTTAAAATCCCACAGCAAAAGCAAATGGTGCTCCAAGAATTTTTTCCAGGTGCTACATTCATCTGGGAAAGCAGAAAGTACTGGTTTCACTAAAATTCAAGTTAATGTTAAAAAGAAGTTAACATGGTTTCTGAAAACTTAAATCTGTGGTCTGGCTTTTTTAGTTCACACTCTAGTCTGTGTGCAAAGGGCAGACTACTTAACATCACTAAGCTTTCACAACACCTATTATAAAAACTACAGTATCTCAAAAGAGTAAAATAAAATTTTCACATGATGAAGGCTTGTTGTACATTACTATTTGCATTAACAGATTAAATGTAGATTCTTCCCTTTTAATTAACTTACCGGGTTGATAATATGTCAATAAGTTCTTTTCTGTTCTGGACTCTGAGTGTATTAGTTTTGTATCTGGAATCTTTACTAACTTCAGGCAAATTCAGGATCTAAATAAAAATAAAGGTGAGTAAGAAATGTGCTTGACAGGAGATATACATATATACATAGATAGATATAGATATATAGAGCTAACAAAATAATTACTGATTTTAAAAAATCACTGATTTCCAATAATCACTATTTATCAATCTTTTAATATAAAGAAATCAAAAATTAATTATTACTACTTTTTGTAAAATGCCTCCTGCTTAATGTTACATAACAAGTAAAGTAAAAAGAAATCAGACTGAAGATCCAAATCTTAGCTAACAGATCTCAGGATTAGCCATGAGAAGTCCTTAACACAGAAGACTAAAAAAGTAAGTTATTAACATGGAGATGGATAGACCTGTGGGATTATCCTTCAGTAACTTATATGTCACAGAATAAGAAATATATCTGTACTTCATACGCTAGATGGAGAAAAGATATGTCTAAGGTTATTTCTTTCCACTTCAGTCATCTCTGTCAAAAAGGAAAAAAAAAAAAAGAAAAAAATTTTTTAGTCTTTTTTCCATTGAAACACCATTGGTCTTCTTTATTATATTTTTTTCAAAAGAATTAATAAAGAAAAGTGGTGGTAGAGCCTCTAAGAAAGGAGAAATACATCTTTGATGTGTAACTTCCATGTGTCACATTAGAACTTTAAACAACATGTGAAGACAATGTTATAAAGGAAATTAAATATGCAAAATTAGTCTTAGAATTTTGTACAGGCATTCATTAGGAAAAGCAGCTGTGTGGAAAACCATTACAATTTACCTATTTTTGCCAATGACTTTCTGTAGAACATAAATGAACATAATTCAATGTGATTTCTAAAAATACTAGCTATGGAGAAGAGGCAGCACAGAATCTTATAAAGAAAGAGACTGTCACATATTCTTCATGTATTTTTACTCAGTAACACACACTAAAGCTCAGTTTTTCTTATGATGAGTCTTATAACCATTCTAAACATGCTACATTTTTTAATACGGCCATTTCTAAGATGGCTTACAAAAAAAAATGCAGTGTCTCAAACCTGAAGTTCCTATAGCTCATCATTTTATCTCTGCCTGTTGTCTGATGCTTAGGAAGAGTTTAAGAACAGGGCCAGTATATACAACACTTCCTAAATATTCATCCAAGCTTCAGTCCTCTTTTGATTAGGACATTCCTGAGTTGAAGGTGTTTTATATATATTAAGCTATCATCAATGGATTTATGATTTATTAACATGTTCAGTAGCTCCTTGAATCCATATGCCTGTGTACTACCACATGTAAGCGATACATAAGTTGCTGTCCATCTCCCTGGTATTTGCTTCAAACACAACATTCTGCTAATTCCTCTGAAACTGGTTTAGACCAAGGCCCACAATCACTTAAAGGCTCCTGACTTTGGTGGAGTGAATAAGGATACAGCTTCCTTTACAAGTGAAAGCTGTTGACATAAAAGTATTAGCAAAACAGATATCCTTTCAACAGCTATTTAGAGATATTAAAAACAGATAGTCATCTTTGACATCATTTTCACCTAGAATGACAAAATTAAGCAAGGAAACAAGGTATCTGTAAGTTATGCTAGAACAATGGTGATGTTACAAAACTTTTCTGCAGATTTTCATCTGCAAAGTAACATAAAACATCAATCTAGCATCTTACATCAATATTTAATTCACAGCATATTTTCTTTTCTTTCTGCATTTACATAATCTAGTTCATGAAAACCACAACATATCATAATTTGGCATTAAAAAATAGCTAAATTTTTCTGTCTGGAAGTTAATAAATACTACTGGTATCCCTTAAAATTATCTCCTTTTTTAATACTGCTATTTTAGAGTTATAAATCACTGCTTTAGAAAAAAAATCCAGGAAGATTGTTCAAAATAAATGTTATGTGAGCTTGAAAAATCAAGAAATTAATCAGAAAGCTATGGTTCCATTTGATGAGTTATATGAAAAATGATCATATGGAGTTGCTCACTCTACTGTTTAATTAATGTTACTGATTTCAGCTTTAACTTAATGTCCATCTGGTGTAAAGCTGCATGTCTATATATGTTCTCTTTTTTTTTTGTGACTAACAAATGCACACTTGAGAAGTTATTCATTAATGTACCATTCATCTTTCTGCATCATGTTGCCAATGTTATTTTCTTTATTTCACTGTGAACGTTTGGAATGAAAATGGTGTTCTCTGCTTAAGGCCTTGTTCAAGATCAACATGAACACTTAGAGCTTATGCTCTCTGTGTTCTGTCCTGCAACACTGGCAAATCTGTTTGCATTCTCCTTTGCTGTACACAAAACTTCAGCCTTCTGAGGACTCTGGCTCAGTATTCCTAATCAGAACAAACCAGCCACAGGTCAGGATGTGCTGTTGTAACTCTTGACCACACTGAAATACATTTCAGCCAGCAGTGTTACAAAGTTTTTCTGCAATTATCCAAGTCCTCAAACAAGCTATAGTTAGTTGTCATTGATTTTGAAAATATCACAGTGAATTATTCCAGATTTTTCTTTCTGCTTGCTCGAAAATATACAGTTGATGCAGAATGTTTGCAATTGTTGACAGCTTGAGCCAGCTGTTACATCTTTAGAGTAAATGTCTTCAGGGCACAGCTTCCATACAGCCTGTATTTTCAGCACCAACACAGCTCAGAAAGATTCTCTAATAGCAATTCCAATGTTTGAATCAGTTGTCTCTTTATTAACAAAAGTTCACTAGGGTGTTGCAGGCTTTCCTGTGATAAAGTTCTTTTCCTGTATTGACTTTTCCTCTTACAGTGTTTTAAGTCCCAAATCACATTTGACTTAGCACAGAGCATATCTCTAATGAGTATTCATTCCAGCATTCCACTGACTCCCTCATCATTTCACTTCTGGGCAATGTAACAGCCCAAATCCATACCTACAATAACCTGGTTAGGGTAAAAAGCTTTTTTTTTAGAAACAAATATGATAACTGGTATTTAGAAAAACCTAACAATTACTCAAAACTTGAACTATTTTTTCTGCTTTTTAAATCCCTTTGAAATGTAAGGAATCATAATTTTTCCATGCTCTGTACCTCTTATTATTATGTAGGAACACCAGAACACATTTATAAGGATTAAAAAAAAAAAGAAAAAATCAGTCTGCAGACCAGAGCTAATATTCGTCTCAATTTTTATCCTACACATTTTGGGGTAACACAAACCATTAAAATCTTGTGTCATCTTCTGGGGCTCCATTCACTCCTTAATGATCATAGAGAGAATGTGTAGCAACAAGGCACACTGTAATTCTCTCAGCTGCACCCTAAAGTCAGGTAAAGTGCATGGTCTAAAGATTTAGTGCCTACTTGCTCATATCAAGATGTCAGAACCTACTGAGATGGATTTCCAGCTCTGTCTTACTCAAGGATGGCAGGATGACAAGCACTTGCTACATAATTCTTCACTATATGTGATAAAGCCCCAAGAAGACATTCACAACTATGTCCTGGGACACTCTGGAAAGATTTCCTTTATGAGATAATGAGTGTTTGATAAAACTGGGTTGAGCCAGGTAGACGCTTATTCAGCGAATAGTCTTCATTCATATTAAGATAATGATGATTGTAGTGGTGAGACACCTTTATGGAGAAAACCCACTGAGCAAATTTTGAAGAGGTTAAGAGCCAATTCAAGTAAGTGAAAGCAGAACCCCTCTACATAGCAAGGTGGGGATACATACCCCAAACTGTACTTAAAGAAACTCAAAACAGCACTGTCCTCTTTACTACATATTTCAGTTATTAGTGGTGAACTTCCACAGAAATGAGAAATACCTGACATGAACAAATAGAGGGAAATAATGCTCAATTTCTCAATTTCCTGAGTGTCATTAATTTTATGTTAAATATCCAAGTTCCTAGAGAAATAAACACAATGGCTAAAACACCTAGAACTGTAATTTTAAAAAATGTTGTCTAATGCTATATGTCTATGCAAAAATTCTCTTGTCCCATCTTACATGTTACTGGGGTCTTTTCGAATGTCATTTGGAATGTTGATATATTTTACTTAGAACAATTTTTTTTTAAGATTGTTCTTCAACATCATTAGCAGCACTCCAAAATCAGCCCAGAGTCCTGTAACATTTCTTTTCTAAGAAGCCCACAAGTTTCTCAGTGAGCACAGATCAACACATGGTAAGTGCTCAAAAGGACAATGTCCTTGGGTACTGATTCAAGTAGCAGAACAACCCAACCTCTAACTTTGCCCTGTTAATACTTTATTATGTATTTTATGGAGAATCATTGTCATATTTGTTTCTGAAAAAAGGCATGACTATGACTTATGTGACATTCACCATTCCAAAACTGGAAGGTTGTTTGGTTGTTCTTTTTTTTTTTTAGTTGATCAGATTTGCACAGACTTCAAAAGGGGTGCAGTACCTACAAGTTTTAGGACTGGTGTGTTCTGAATTCAGGGCCAAAACACAGACCTCATGTCAGTCCCTTAGATGATCAGCCAGAGCCACAGGGTTAGAATTTATACTCACCGCTTATTTCCATTTAAAACAAACAAACAAACAAAACCACCACACACACACAAAAAAAAAAACAAACAAAAAACCAAAACAAAACAAAACAAAAAAACCTCAACAACAAAAACTACTACACATTTCTGTACTCTTGCCCAACACACCTTGCACACAGTGACAAACTGATGATCATTTCCAGCTCCCACCACGATGTAGCTATCCTTGGTCTTAAACGCCTGGAAGAACAAAGACAGGTGATAAGCTGTAACTAAACTATAAAATATTAGCACACCTTTGAAGCAAAACTTTCTAAATAACATTCAAATTACTTCCTTAAACATTTCCATTCAGACCCAGTCTCTTGTTCCATAAAAGTGGCTCAAAGCCATCCATCCACAAAGACAGATGAGGCCCTTTTTGTATTTTTTTCTAGAGTTGAGAAATTATCTTGGTTAATAGTTTATTTGCTAAAAATGTGTCATGAGCCACCCTGAAACTAAATGTGTCCCACATTCACAGGGCTGAGAAAGATTACCATGATAATGTTTACTTGCCAGGAGGTATTTATTCAGCTTCACTCTTAGCCTGACTCAGAGCAGACAGCTGCACTGAAATGTCACAGATTCTGACCAAACACTCAAAAAAATAATTGCCAAATAGCAACTACAAATTGGGAACTCCCATGGGAATGAAAGGGATAGACTCTATCTTTACAGCTCTTTGGCTGGAGATAAGGCTATCACCTTGGTCCGTGGTCTCAAGATAGATCTCAGGAGGAAATGGGACTTCTTTTCCTACTTTAAAGATGTAATTTTTACTTTTGACTTCATTACGGTGGCCTTAGTGGCACATTTCATGGTGAACATAATCTTGAACTGGCTAGGACATACCAGTTTTCATTTCACTCTAAACCATCTCACTTAGATTTTCACTGGAAAAAAGAAAACCTATAATTGGCAACATTCTCAATTTTTACCATTGTGTTGGGGCATCTTCTGAAATTAGATAATGCAACTCCTCTTTTCTCTACACCTATCTCTTATAAAAAGGGGTATAACTGCAGTTTCCATCATACATGGTACCAGCTATATTTTTGCAAACATTTGGGAAAAACTCTTTCACCATTGATTTGACTTCAGTGTAAGAGGCCAGAATAGGCTGGTACACTAATGGTGACAAGGTCTTGCAATCTTTTCTTGCAGAGAGAAAAACTCATCTTCCATTCCTAGGAACCTTTGGTTTTTTTTCTTTTTTTCTTTTTTTCTTTTTTTTTTCCTTTTTTTAATGAGTTATCATGTCCTCATTTAAAGGTGTGAATTTTCACAATAAATTTTGGTAAAATAACACACAAATATAAGTCTTGGAATGGAAACACTTTAATAATTAAAATTCTCCTCATGCCACTGTGGTTTATTCTTCTTCATAGAGAGCAATATGCTATCTCAACTTGCAATCTTTTATATAGACACAAACATGTTCACTAAGACTCTTTTACCATAGTATAGTCAAAGTTTTAAAATTGTATGTGGACAATCATGTCCTCTGAAATGCAGGTAACTGTACATCATAGTTACAATATCATCTGTCTGCTCTTTCTATGTTCTAGTTCATGGTAAATAGTATTGTCCAATTATAAGGTTTAGCAATTTATTTTTCACACATTTAATTAAGTAGTTCAGTCTAAGATAGCAAGCAAAGGTAAAATTCAGCAAACAATGAGTCCCAAGCATGCAAGAAAGTATCACTGATTTGACCCCAACACAGTAAAAGTTTAGTAACATACATAATATAAAGGTACTACATATTCATGCTGAGAAGAGCAGTAAGCACAGAGAAAAGATTGGAGAAAAGAATACAAAAAAGGTTTGTATGTGAACACATATAAACATTTCTTAGCTAAGTCTGTTCATAAAGACCTCTGTCTAAAACAATGATGGCAGAGCCTGGTAAAAGAATATGTAATACTCTCCTTCCCAGTCAACAGCCTTTAGTGGGAATAATTATGAATTAAAACTGTCAGTATAAACTTACTACCTTTACTTACAGGCAAAAGCTGTTTTCTGAACACCCTGCCCAAATTTTGGTTTGTCTTTGCTGATGTTTAAAAATTAGCCTCATGGAAGTCGCACAAATTACGGGTCAAACACTGTATGTATCAGTGTGCATATATAACACAGCACAATTTTTGTTGGTGCAATCACCTACTACTTCCTGTAAACACAATCAGAATTATTTTGTACATTCTTCTAAACTTCCAGTCTGGATGCCTGCTACAGCTTACAAAGCCTACACTATATGTCATATATAGAAATCCCCCTCCTCAGCACTCCAAAATGTATTTATATTGGCAGTATGGGCAAATCTTAGTGAGTTTATTTTTTATCAGCAGCTTCTGTTGAGACACACATGTCTGTAAGAAGGCTGCAGTCACACAATAGCTGCCTACCACTGTGAAACATGCATCTGTACCCACTGGCTGCCCATGAAGCAGCGGAAGTCACTCTAAATTTAAGGGCCTGGTTATTAGCATGTGTGCTTCAGTTGCTTTGTGGAATGTGTGGGAAAACTGATTATTCTTAATTGCACTGTATGTCTAAAAAGCTAAAATAACAATCATGTCATCCTTACACAACAAAAATGGTATCATAATAAATGCAGCAGTGTCTTTTTCCATGAAGCTTAAATCAAATGTCTTCACTGCTATTTTAAGCTTCCCATTACAAAACAGCTGATTATTTGCCAGTCATTGCTGCTGACAAAGCAGAAACTTCCAAATGTTACTAACACAGTATTGATGCCAACATTTAAGGATGACAATGGTTTTATTCATCACCCATAAATGTACACACACTACAGGTTACGACAGGTTACTGTCTGGTCACAGAAAGCTTCACAATCTTATTATACAAGGGAGAGTAAGGGCAAAGTGCAGACAGATTTTAATGAGATTTTGTTTTGATAAACTGCTGTCCATCACATCGAATCATTTCACATTAGTGCAATAAAAGGCACTACACACACAAGGCAAAAGTCCTTTTCCCCTTCCGATATTTTCTGAAGAATGAGGCCTTCTGATAAGATTCTTCAGAGTACAATCATGAGTTAACCCACTACTCCCACGAGGTATCTTGAGCAATAGCACATCATTTGGTAAAGACTAGAAACAAACACCAAGCAAAAAATTGACATCTTATTCACAGAAAAGGCAGAGAAAGATTGTGAGCATTCGAAGTGTAGCATTTTCAGTGCAAAAACTTGAGCGTTTCCAAGAAAATAATCTGTAAATTCCCATTGAATGATATCTAGTACATGACATCATGCATGTTCAAAGGCAGATCTCAAGGTCCACTGTGCATGCATCACCACCTCACACTGTCAAATGGATGTTACAGGACCTTATTAAGACTCAGCACTTCTCCAACTTCGATCCTAGAACACAGTATACACCTGAGATACTTTGCCTATTAAAATACTTTAATCTCCCTAGCCACATGGCATATAAACTCTGTCCACCTTCAGGAATGTTTTATGTGGTTTACAAGTATTCACCAAATCCAAATATGTTACGTAGACTACACAATAAAGGTGCAGGCCAAACTTAACCTAAGTTCTTACCAGAGCAAGCAAAGACTTGCTGAGATAATTAGACCAAAAGAGCCTTTTTTTCCACTGCTCTAAGTCAATAGCTTTTCAAAATTTGCCAGCTCTGAAGGCACTAATGAAAGACCATTGGTTTTTTTTTTATTGTCTGTTTTATTAATTTTAAGTCTATAATGTTCTATGGCAATCATCAATCATACACAAACACCTTTGCATGTGTTTCAATTTGCATGTTGATTCTACCAAAAAAATCTTTAAAATATAAGGGGCTAGACAAAAGACATGGCAGTTCCAATAAAATGATCAGAAGTCCAGGTCAGTTTTCAGTATTTGAAACACGGAAATCAAAATAACTGGAACATTCACACTTACGTATGGTAATCGTCTAGTACCCTTCATCAGGCATTCATACACATTCATTAGATCTCCTTGAGCCTCCTGTCTGACCCTTTAGGCTAAACAGCCCCAGATCTCTCCTCATATGAAAGATGTCTTTGTCCCAGGAACCCCAGAATTAGACCCAGTTGTGGACCTATAACTGGACTGAGTGGTTATTCATCCTCAGAAGTGCTGAGCAGAGGGAAGGATCACTTCTTTTAACCTTTAGACAGTTTTCCTCGTAATACAGACCAGAATGATCTCTTTGTCACAGGGACACATTGCTGGCTCATGTTCTGTTTTTTGTTCACCAAGACCTCCAGGTTTTTGTGTGCAAAGCTGCTTTCCAGAAGGTCAGTCTCAGTCTGTACTGATGCATGGGATTATTTCCTATCATGTCCAGGACTTCATACATCCCTTTGTTGAATTCTATTAGGTTCTTGATGGCCTGACTTTCCAACCTGTCACAGTGCCTCTGAATGGCAGCACAACCACCTTCTTGGTGGTATATATCTTGGTGGATAATTTATCAACCACTCTTCTCCATTTTGTACATTCCACAGATTTTGGAGGCCAAACAATATTTGCAGGGACCAACAGAACAAAGCATTGAGTTTTTCAAATTGTAGGATTATTCCATATTTAGAAGAGGTTAAAAGAAGATGTTAATTATCTAAAAATATATATATATATTATTTTTATTACCAGTTACCATATTAGTCTATTTACTGATAATGGCTGTCAATGGTTGAAATAATTGAAACTTTTCAGACCTCCCCTTGGCAGAACATTTGTATAGATATGGTAAAAATGATGAATTACTCATGTTTATGAGTCTTCTTATCTATCTCATGTTCCAGTGTGAATAACAATTAGGATCTGTAGAGATACTTAAAATCCCTTTTCATTGGGAATACCTGATGTTAGACACTCTTGGATTTGAAGCATCTTTCAAGACAGCGCAGCCTTTTGATCCATAAACCTAAATAGTAGCATTCCTAAAAGCATCCAGCTCTGAATCATGAGGGCAACAGTTGAAGATTATGGGATAGTCAGTATGTATTGATGACTTCTGGAGCAGGATTTAAAGTGACTTAAATTTTTGCATGCATTCTAACTGTTTTTGGTCTTACAGAGCAAGAGGCTGTTTGCTTCAACTGGCGCATCAAACAGCTTAAGATTTTGGAATGATAGTATCCTTATATAAAGGCTAGATACAGAATTTCTGTGAGTGACGTGTTTGTCAGCACAACAGGCAGCTGTCTCTGCTGGCATTACAGCAGAACACTCCTCTGAGCTCCCTCCCAAGGCTGACATAGGAGCAAGCAGCTTCATGTGGAGCTTGAATGAAACTTAGGGACCAGCTGGGATCAGTGCAGAACAAAGACACCTTCTTGTGAAGTCTTAAACATAACACCAGGAAAAGCCAAGCCAGTATTTTCAAACAAACCTTTGAAATATATAATTAACAATTTTTTAAGAGACTGTTTTTCAAATGTCACTCCTTCCTCTGTCCTCCATTTTCCCATTTACAGAATCAGGGAGACACTAGGTGACCATACACAGGTCTTTTTTAAAAAGCTTGAAGTACTTCCCCGGTATTAATGGGTGTGGTCAAAAAGAAGAGCTGGTCTCTTGCAGGCTTGGAACCACAGAGTTTTTATTACATAATTTGTCTTCAATTAGACTTTGAAGTTTTCCAGTGCAATATTCAATTCAATATAAAGGTCATTTAAGGACAAGCATTATCTAGTCTTAATGCAGATTAAAGGCTACAATTAAGAAAGTGACTTATTCGGGACTTGACTGACCTGTACAGGCACCCTTGTCCTTCCAACCAAATGTATCTATAGTATATGTTGATTTTCTCTCTCCAAACCGACCTAATGAACTGCAGTGTAGGAGATTCTCAGTTTTGCTTCAGATCCAGAATCATTACATTCCTTCCAGATGGAATAAACTTTGCACATAATTTCTCTACCTTTACACATTAGTTTGAATAAAACATCAGTTGTGCCACAGAACCATGGAGGAGTCACATTCTTTCTTCCTTCAAGGGAACGGCACAATCCTTTCATAACAGCTTAATATTTAATTACTGTAACAAATGGGAACAAGACCAAGAAGTTTGGTCAGTGGTAGTTCTGAGCAATACATATAAACCATAAAGACCACACACTTTGAAACTATTTGCCTACTTTGCACTCTCTTCCAGTGAAAGCAAACAGTAAAAATAAAAAAATGTAAATTTCATGGACTGGATTAATGAATGCTGAATGTTCTCACTGAGCAGACTGAAGAAGGGCATTCCACACAAATATTTTACTTTTCCTCTCTGATCTTTTCAACTTATACTACTTGTCTCTTGGTTCTCTACCATGTTGCAGGACATGCTGCCTTGCATCTTCACAGCTGCCAGTCTACCTGACAGATTATCATTAACAATATCTGCAAAAATTCTCTTGCCAAAAAAAAAAAATAATACTGAATGCCATGAGCTTCTAGGAAAGGTGTTTATGGCAAGAGTGGGAACAATAATTTTGGACCCTGAGATGAGGCAGAACACCAGCAATGATGTCAAGGAAGGCACACCATAGACTACCAGACAGGGATACGATTCACTTCTGCAGAACCTACAACTCATTAGACAATTTTCCTGATCAGCCTTCAAGTTCCATATATGTGTGAATCAAGAAAAAAGTGATGCTAACTGATCCATGAGCACAGCTAATTAACCACTAAAAGTACTGTGAATGCACCTTCCTGAAAGGGGCAAAAAAGTTTACACAAAATCACAGCATCGAACAGGGATATCTGTATTTGGCAATATAGTGTATTACTTCAACACTCCTTCAGGAAACAGAAGAGCTTAGAACTGCTCTCCAGACCCTGTCATGATTTTATCCAGTTCTTGTCTAATATGAGAATTATAAACTGCTGGAAACAGACTGAATCCAAGGCTTCTCCAATCCCAGCTTACTATCCTAATAAACAGGTTGGAGACAGGATCTCACTTTCCCTCACTTACTCTTCATCTGGCCATATGGCATTTGCACTGTTCATTTCCCAATTGACTAGATGCAACGCATAGGTCTGTAATCTAAAAATACCAGTTGGGCAAACTATTTACCAAATAGACTTTTACAGTTGTTGCTTCATATTCAATAGTAATAGGATGTTAACTTTGGATTGCATACCCTGATACAAGACTTTTCTCCAGAATGTTTCAAAGAACGTATGCTACCAAGGAAACAAAACCATTTTCTTAATTTTCTAATGCAATATACATTTAGCCTCACCACCCAAAAAGACATTTAAAAACTCCTGGAAGAACAGTGAACAGCTTTAAAGTGGGAAACTTGTCACTTTCCCAAATTTCTAAAATTTTAAATACCTAAACTTTACCTCAATTAAAAATAAATTATCTGTTACTGTAAACTGGCATTTAAACTGTTTTTTCCTGTTGAAAAATATCAGACACAGAATCATATTCTCCATTGCCACATTAGTTTTCCATTAGTTTTTCAACAATGAAATTACACACACAAAGACACACACACACAAAATAAATAAACTTTAATCACAGTATCACACTGGAGCCAGTGTAATTAATGTCGTGTCAGCATTTCCATTTAAGCCACTATTTTCGAGAGGTTTATAGCACAGCCATAAAAATTCAGTTAGGTTGAAATTAAGCAAACAAGGTCTTATACAGCAAGCAACATTTAAGTATATATACAGACAGCAGCCAGTTACTACTTATATGGGAATTAAAATAGACGCTTACTGATTTTAAAGGGCACTGCAGAGCCAGCTTTTAAACAATATTTTTCTCAACATTTATAATGTCTCAAAAGCCTGAATCCAAACTATGTTTCTTTATTCTTTTTCCTTCTCACACAGTAGTTCACACAATTTCTCCCAGTTTTGAGATTGTAAGCATTGTATTTTTGTTTCACTTTTAAAGTAAAAGAGAGTAACAAGAACGTTTCTTTTGAAAAAAACCACATATGACCGCAGTTTGATCCTCCAGGCATTAGTGATGCAGAAATGACAAATATTTCTTACATCTTCCAATAATCATAACCTTGTAGCTGTCTGGAAAATCTGGCTACTCAAATATGAGGTTTTTAAAAATGCAATTTGAATGTAATTCTAAAAGATGTCTTATTTCTCTTTTTAGCAGAACTCATCAGAGAGAATTTGTGTCACTATTTCTGTTCCTTTTGCCTCCCTACCCTTTGATATTAAGTGTTGTAGTGGCACGGTTTCCAAAGGTGAGTTTTGTAATACTGACTACCTATTTGGTGACTTATACTGAGTCAGGGTCCATACTGAGTTTTGCAATCAGTCTGGGATTTCAAGCTGCAGATGATCCAGTGCAGGTGAACTCTCAGACTGAGCAGGCAGTGCTATGAACGTAAAGGTCTCAGTGACTTAGTGTCCTGCTATAAAGAAAGCTCTTCAAAAAATTGTGTGAAATAATTTGTCTCTCAACAACCTGTCAACAGAGAAGAGCAAAGAACCAAATTAGCAATTATGCGGGTGGAAATCAGAAAAAACACCTATCGTGACAGAACAATTATAGGGGTGCAAAATTGGCCAGGTTTCACAATTTGGCACTTCCATAACTTAAAATAAACAGCAGTCCTGTTTGAAAACTGCCATTTTGCTGCAGAGAGCACAACTCCACTCCATTCTGCTAATGTGCTTTTGCCCTATTTTACACCTTTTTCTCAATAAATATATCAAATACTACATGATCCTATCTACTCCTCAGTACAGTGAACTAGGGATGGATTTCAAAAACTTCAACCTTGACTCTTCAATATCCTTGATTTGTGGTTTCAAGTCAGACTCATTAAGGTTTACTGCATGTAGTCTGTTTTAGTTTAAAACACTAATTTTTCTCTAATCAAGGATTTAGATATTGAACTGGCCAGACATCTAGGATGCACATTATTTAAAGTTCTGAATGTATGCCAAAAATTTATTGCCAGGCCATAAGAATAGTGCTGGTAAGATCTATTAAAAAAAATAGAAAAATAACATTTGATGAGTGGAATGCTTAATTATGTCTAAAAAAAGGCCAGAACCCCACTTCCTCTTAATTTTCCTGTAAAGTTCTATTAGGTTTCCTAAAAACTATAAAATTTAGACTTCTGTTTTTCTCCAGGTTTTTTTAACCTTCTCCTTTAGTCTGAAAAATATTGAAATTTAATATCACATTACTGGAATTAAAATTCTATCTTTCTAAAATTTAGCATTATTTAAATTTTTAAATTTTGAAAATCACTACAATTAGAAACCAAAATACTATATCTTTTGTCAATTTACTATTTTCCTGGCCAATATTTAACCAATTTTCATTCTATTACCTAATTTGTCAAATTATCTACTGATGAAAAGCTGAGAAAATCTGTGTAGTGGTAGCTACCATATTGGTTTTTATCACAGATCTTCATGTCTACAGCTTGAAAAGGACTTTTGCATAACAAACATAATTATCCTTTACAAAAGAAGATGTTCTGGAGTATCAACACAGTACAAGTGTGCTTCTATTATCGCACCCTAAAAGCTACATCCACATTTGTACAAAATCTCCTTGCAACCCTTGTAGTCCCAAAATCTGATGGATATAGGTATGGCAGTAAAACTGTGTGAAAAGACAATAGCAGGAGACAAAAGGAGAAGTCAAAAATTACAGTTTCCAAAATTGATCCTACATTTTTCTCCTTCAGATTTGAAAGGAAAAAACCCTCAGTTTTAACTTCGAGGTGCTTATGTTGTTCTTCAACAAACTCTTCATTCTTTTGAATTGTTACATTTATTTTGAGATTTCATCTTGCATTATGCTGCCATAATATTTTTTTTTATTCTGGATGGCTGAGGGGAAGCCTGTTTCTCATACATGACAGTATGGACACCCAAAGGACAATCCTGATTTAATCATGAGATTCATAGGAGCCTTAGCTTATTTAGGGCAGGATTCTGACTCTGAAGACCACCCAGTACCACAGAGTTTTAATTTCTTGGCATGACCAGCAAATTTACTTTTCACTTTCCTAAAGAAAAGCCCAATTGTAAACCAGAGTGGTGAATTCAAACATTAAGGACTATGTGTACCTCTGCCAAACACTGTGACATCAGGAAAAGTGCAAAATTACTGCATTTTTTGCCACAGATAATTGCCATAAACTATTTAAGTTATGAAAGTGTTATATGTTATACAGCCAATTTTGCACCCCTGTTATGTCCTCATTGATGTTTCTGCTGATTTTCATCAGCATCAGTCCTAATTTGATTCCTTGCTCCTCTCTGTTGACTGGCTGTCAGGAAACTCACAAATTCTTTTACTACTCAGGTTTTTGAAGAGCCTTCTTTAGAGCAGGACAGAACACTGTAACAGCATCACTGCACTTCAATCATCTGACAAGTGAGCGTGAACACAAACTGCTTCTGCTGCAGCCTTTAGCAAAAACACCATAGTTTCACACATTTTCACAAAAGACAGTTTAGAGAAAGTAACCCAAAGCAAATATGCATAGCATAATGTTAGATTAGTTTAATTAATTAGTCACACGTAGCCAAATAAGTTTAACACTATCCAGCTACTGCAATCCAAACACCACAGCACAGTCACGTTACAGTCTACATGGAAACAGCAAAGACCTCCTGTAAGAGAGAACATCTCATGAAGAGCGAATGAGTCTTGTCACAGAAATGTTCCCAGCTGCCAAGGGCCCCAGTCTGGCTATGGTGAAGGGATGGTGCCAGCAAGTCTGGAGGAGCAGCCTGGCACCTGACCTTCATCACGCTTTCCCCTCCCTCTTTGTTGCATCGGTGAAGTCACAGAGCTGGTCTCCTAATGATCCAGATGGCCTTCTGGTGACACGGGCTGGCATCAAATGGGCAGCAGCAAGCCCAGCACACAGACCTGCCATTGTACTGGGAAGGACTAAAATGGGCTGCTGGCAGAAGCTTGGCCTGTTCTTACACCCCTGATGACAGTGAAGTGCTGCCTGCTCACTGTTCCCTGGAGTTGGCTATGAAATGACCTTTCACAGAAAAAAGGTCCTTGTCCCTAGATTATACGAAGCTGATATCTGATTGCCTCACTTGGAGAGGGGGATGAAGAAGAAAATAAGGAGAAGAGGTGCACAGATTTATAAGGGCACTCATTCTTCCTCCGCACAGTGGGCTGATGAAAACATAGGGATGTTTTACACCTTCCTTGCAACAGTATCGAAAAATAATACATAGAGAAGAGTAACAAAATACATTTAAATGGTTATACTAATTAGTACAGAGACAATTTCAGTAACAGTGGGATTCTGGTATATTTAATTTTCTTCCAATATACATTTCCTTTTACAGTTACAAAGCTTGGGAATTTTGTTAGACACTGACAAATTTGTTAGACATTGCTTATAAGAGGGAAGGATGGCTGCTAGAGAAAATTATGCAGGGAGACATACCAATTTTCACATCAAGTTATGTACTGAAGCATAAGATTTTGGAGACAAAGAATGTATTTCTCCAGCTACTTGATCTGTCTTTTTCTTTTCAAAATCTGCACAAGTTAAAACAAAATACACCGAGTAAGCAAACAGAGCAACCTTAAGCCGCGATAAAGAATGTAAAATTAATTTAAATGAGTGAGGCATATGGTTGTGCACTGGACTTCACCTTCCAGACAAAAATGAAGATCCTATAGAGTAAGATTTGTATTCCTTTCACATACAAAGAAAACTTTGTGTTTCAAATATATAAAACAGAAGGGCAGCCTTCCCTCACAGAAGTTTAAAACGCACTAAAAATATTTTTGCACTTAAAACCTGAGGAAACAGAATTAACAACAGGAAGTCTAGGGTGGCATATGATTGCCTATCCTGAGAGTTTGTGTTGCCCCAGGTTTTCTTGCCTTCTGATGTTCTGATGTTTACACACTTGTCCCGCAGCTATCAGGCTCTCTCTGATAAACAGAGGGTTATTTTGCATTCTTCAGTGAAGGAAGAGAGCATCTGACTGACAAGATGAAAAGCCAGTCATGGTGAGAGGTTTGACCATCACTGTCCAATGCTGGACCATGGTTGGAATTCTGTAAATAGTCATGTTATGTAAATAAAGCTCTCTTTTCCTGTTCAGGATCCAAGAGTCAGGTGTGTGCTCTCTCTCTCTCTCTCTCTGTGTGTGTGGGCCTCGGCCACACCCATAAGTTTGGGCATTTCAAAGTTTAGACTAGACAATTTCTGTTCCTTTAGAAGAAACTGTGCAGAAGTATCAAGGCTAACTCAGAATAAGGATAACTTTCACTTCTAGTAGAAGTTGTCCCTGCCCATGGCAGGGAGGTTTGTACTGAAAGATCTTTAAGGTCCCTTCCAACCCAAGCCATTCTATGATAACTGATCTCACATTTGTCCTGGTTTTCACCAGATCGCAGAATGTGAAGTGAATGTGAACCCTAAGAGTCTTCCTGAGCTTCCTGAGCTGCTACAAGTACTTGTAAAATGGGATCCAGAATGATTATACTGCTAATAGTACCCAGGCTGGGACCTAGGGGTATTTCAATAATACCTATGCACATGAGCCTACATCTCTCTGAACAGCAGTGCTCATCTCCTACTTGAATGTTTCGGAAAACCTCCTGCTGCTAGTCTGCTGTTGGCATCAAGAATCATGAACTTAGCAATGAGAAGGGAATGAAGATTTCCACAGATCATTATTGCATTTACACTGTTAAAATGCCACCTACAATAAACAGTTTGCAGAAAGAGAGACAGCTTCAGAGGGCACTGTTAGGTTTTCCCTTTCTCTTCTCATGTCAGTTAGCAGAATGTAAATTTAGACATTACAAAGAAGTTACATCACAAATGTGTTAAAACAAGGATCACATGTGATATGGTAGAAGGCACAGGCATGGCAGGAGAAGGAAAGCAAAAGCATTATTAAAATGTACTTGGGATCACAATTGCTCTCATCCCAACTGCAAAAGAAGTAGTGAATAGTAAAAGTGAGAGGAACATTTTTCCAGACAACATTCCAACCAAAACACCTCTTCACATAAGGAAGAGAATGAAGGACATGGGAATTCTGGGATGGAAATTCTGCAAACCCTAACAAGTTGTCAGTCATTCCACTAACTGCTCTGCAGACTGTTCTTTCAACACAATTGTCCACAGCCAGATGTCCAAAACAGAGGTTTGGCAGGGAAGTATTTTGTGGATACAGACCAGCATCAACTTGAATAATGACAGACACAGGAGTTCCTAAACTTTGTTAGGTGCACAGAAATGAGCAAACATCTGATTCAAAAATGATGTACTTATTCTAAAACTGACAGCTAATTTAAGAGTTAGATCTGGATAATGACCTTTTGGGGGAGAATTTGATTACAAGTGCCTTTGTTGTCTACAGTAGCATAGGGTTGTCAAGAACCAAATAGAAGCAGAGGAAAAAGTCTCATCATTTCATCGATAAACGTGGCTCTAAACACAAACTTGGATAAAAAAGTTATGATCATGTTCAGGAGATCAGTTTGTTTTCCTGGCCCGGCTGGCATTCAGATGGAAATAAAAGACAAGCTCTAGAACTGCTTATTTTTTAGAATGGGCAGAGTCCTAAACAGCCTGTAGCCAGATTACAGGCACAAACGTACTTACTCCTATGAAGTCCATCCCTGCTCCCCCTCAGGTATGTCAGAAAGCTAGTATGTTTCTAAAGTGAGCAGACACACAGGAACTTTATTGTCAACTAAATTGGTTGGCCATGCCACTTTGCCTCAGTTGGCCAAGTCATACCAACAGCATGTAATTATATACTGCTAAGAACACAAGAAAAATTTCTGCTGACAGATGTTCTCACATTTTGCTTTTTCTTTTGAGGCAGGGTGGCTGAGAATTTCTGGTCCATTAAAAAACTAAACTTAGTGACACCACATGTGAGGCAGAAATAAAATAAGCCGCTAGTAAATTTAAAACTAATAGAAAAGATGGGATCTCCAGATTATCTTTCTGTCACACATTCTTCCTCCATACCCCCATTCAGGGGCCTTTTATCTGGATAACCTCAACTTGACTAACAGGCAAGTATTAAACTTTTTAGACGAAGGCTGGGCAAAATTGTGGCTTCAACAGAACTCTCACACTTCTTCTTAAAAAAACAGATGTAATTTCTGAGAAATCAACATTTTTCTGCCCTCTGGCTTTGAAGAAGTCACTGAAATACATAATTACACACCGTGGACATCAGCAAATAACCAAAAACCAAGTAACAGTAAAGCAGCAGTAAAGCATCACAGCAAGTATAGATACTGAATGTATGTCCTTGTTCCGCACAGGCAAACAGAGCTCTTTACAAAGGCCTAGAAGTGTGTCCTCCATGCTGGAGAAGAAGCCATGCCAGATCTGCATAGAAGATGCATAAGGATTCTGCAGCTACTCATCATATGGGGCATCAACTGTCTCCATATCTACACAAGAGATCTGGAAAAATATGCTGCTGACTTGTAAAGGCAATGAGCTACTCTTGAAATGCCTTTTCACTGCATTTCATGCCCTGAATTATCTGTTCTTCCTAAAATTAAAGTCGCATTCATGCTAACAGATGGAAAACATCATCCTCTAAACTTGGATCCATGCCTTGCTACTGGCTTTTACAAAATCCATGAATGTGATTTAATTAGTTAAAAACATTTTTGTATAGTGGCCTGTGGATGAAAAGTTTTCCCACATTACACTGCAGAAAAACTCATACAGTGATGTATCTTAGGGAAGTACCTGTAGAGCTTAATGTGCTTAGCCCAGTGCCAGAGCAGACACAGGACTCATGTGGATTTACAAGTAAGTGCCTCATGGTAAAAGCACCTTACAGTAGTTATGCCAAAAAAATACAATACCAAACCACCATCACCCCCCAAAAAACCAAAACCAAATCAATAGATAGAGCAGCTGAGAATGAGATTCCATAACACGCAGGTCGATTACAACAACAGAAAAGAAGAATACACTAATATAAATGAAAGAGATTGCATAGAAAATCAGAGGGAAATCCCCAGCCCTGGAACTCAGAGATATTCTCATAGACAGAGCATCATATATATATGTCAGAGAATATTTGAAGAATCCAAGGATGGGCATTGAGATGAAAAAGGGGGCAGTTTCCCTTCAATAAGAGACAATCCCAAACAATGTATTGTTAAAGAGATTACATAACTAGAAGAGAGAAGTGAACTTCTAAACCCCAGACAAGAAAATCCAACATTCAGCAATTCTCTGAGGCAACATTTTGATGGTTGAACTGCACTGTGGGTCTACCATGGTATATCATTCTACACAGCTATTATTCATGCTGCTCAGTGTAGCACCATGATTCATATTCACAGAGCAGTTTTCTTAGTCCCTCCATTTCCATAGTTTTCTTTTTCATGTGTAAATCTTTTTAGTGATCTCCACAGTTATACTGATGAGCAAAAGATTTATCACAGACCACTTCAGCTCTCTCATCTCATGGCTGTACTTTTTCAGACTGTGGGTCAGGGCCCTTTCCATTTCACTGAAATACTCAAGAGACTAGTTTATCTGTAATGCGAATTTCCCATACCTTTAGTCATTTCTACTCAAGAGAAGATGTAAACTACCATTCAAAACTGACTAGAGCTCTACCTGTTGCAAGAAAGCTACAGTATTTTGGACTTTTGGCTCTTCAACTTCAAGCTCTGCTCCAGTGAATCCTTCCAAATCTGAAAAAACGTCAGAAAGGGTGCAAGTTACATAAGTACTGTTGTGGCTTCTTGCTACAGTGACAGAATTAAAATTACTCTGAGAAATTACAACCATTCCTCTCTCAAGTCAGCCACACCTTCTCAGACACTAGCTGTTATTCTTTAACTATTTGGCAGGTGACTTCTCGCTTTTGAAGTGCTGAAGGCATTTCCCTGTCTTGTCAGGAAATTGCTAATCATTCCCTCTGGAATCTTTGAAGCAATGTCCTTAGGCTAAAATGTCAAGACAAGATTCTGTGTTATTGCCTATTCTCCTCTACATTTTGCATCCACAGTCTGACATCCTTTAAAGCAGTTTCTGCTACTCTCATTACAATTTCCGAGAACTGATGAGAGTAGAACTTTTTAAGAAAAGTAGGACAAAAGTAGAAGTTCAATTAATTGCAGATACTTTAAAAATTCTGTACTACTCTCATTATTCTGTGCTAACAGTACTATTAACTACTTCCTCCATCCATTAAGTGTTTGGATTGTTTTTTGTTTAATCAAACTTCTGTAGGATTATAGACATTATAACTTGTCATAAAAGTTTCAGCATTCCTGAAATCTAAGTGTGACACTGGCTCTTCTTCATAATTTCCCATTTACATTTCAGCAAAATGTTATATAGCAGAGTATAAGGCTAACTTTTGAAAAAAAAAAACCAAAAAACCCCCCCTATTTATTAGGGTTTGGTTTATTTCAATTGGCAAGAAAACATAAAGAAAACAAGTACAAGTGATTCAAAAAGTCTATTCACTGAACAAAGCCAAGCATTAAAATAAAATTATTGTCCTGGTTTCAGCTGCTAAGAGCAATATAATTCATCATTCAGGATCAAACCACCAATGTCTACTTATAACAGGGTACAGTTACGTAAAATTAAGGCTGGCACTGCGTTGTGCTCAGATACTTGAGGTTTGGATCTGTAACTATGAATTTCCTCCCTTTTATGATCTTAAGCCAGAGAACAATGGCTGTGTTTTAATCTTGCCTTTTATAATTTTCTTAGTCTTTTCTTTCAAGTGTTTACATACAATGATACAACCCTGAGTGATGCCACAAAGTAACACATCATCCAAATCTAGCTGTTTACCACAGATCCTATGATATCATTCAAGATTTAACAAATCTTTTTTTTAACTTTCCCATGGAATGATAATGGATTCATCCCCAAGAAGTGATTTTTTTAATTGTCATTCACCCATGTCTGCATCAGATAGCATGCTTATGATTAAAGGCTGTAATATTGTGATTCACCAAATTTATTCTAAATTATTTTTAAATGGAAACAGAAAAAGATATCTGGAAAGAAACTTCAGCAGCATTACCAAGTCCCTTTGTTCTTATTATGAAGACTACATGACTGGAATTCTGCGCTAGATTCTCTTCAGTCATTGCAAACTGGTTTGACTTTACTACGGTCAGTACACAATAACAAGACACCATTTCATTAAATAAAACCAATTTGCAGAAGCTAATTGTCTCCTTAATCTAATATTTTCTTTTTTATTACAACACTGGCCATGCAAAATATAGGTGCATACAAAAGAAATTATGAAGATGACAAAGGAAGTTAAACTCATCTGTTACTAGTGAAAAAGGCTATAATAAAAGAAAATGTTTAGAACTTCACATTTTCCAGAGGAACTTGAACAAAACTACTGGCCTTTATTAAGTAACATAGATGGGAGACTTCTCTTGTTCATTGGGCAGGAAAGCCAACACTACTCTCTTCTTCAAGCATACGTCCTTTCATCTCGGACAATCAGAGTGACAGGCTTCTAAAAACATAACTTTATGTTATAAATGTTAACACACTATTCAAAATTATAAATATTTACCTGATGTTTCATCTTCCTATTTGATATATTGTATCTGATCCTCATTCTACACTAAATATAAGTACATTACACTGGGATTTAGGCTTCCTCAATTTTGTCAATGCCACTCAATCTTACAGATTCAAAACTATGATGCTGGTGCTGTTCAAAGCAGGCTCTCTATTTTATTTTCCAGCTAAAACTTTACTAACAGCTAAAAAAGCACACGCTGCAGAAAACCAGGCTAAAATAATTTTCAATCAGGTCTGAAACCACAGTATGAACAGAGTAGTACCTTAACCTTCAAAACTTCAAGACTATACATTCTGTAATATAACAAAGAATAGCATAACCAGTCTCTCTGCTTAGATTGTCATTCCTTTGCTTTGCAGACAGGTAAGTGTCTGGACTGTGTTTCCACTCCTATAACATTTTTAAAGACAAGAAGTGCCCATTTCTTAAACTTCTTTCTATGGCATGCACAGAGAAATACAAAAGTATTGTTACTCAAGTTATACAAAACCTGTCACATGCTACAGGTGCCCACAGTGTTAGCCTTCACAAAAAGGAAGTGAGTTGCAGTGTGTGCTTTCTGTTCTCCCCTTTCAGGAGGAGAAGGCTCCATTGTGATCTGCATCCTTAGGAGTAACACTGGATTGGCATTCAGAATCAGACACAATCCATAAATTCAGGTTCCATTTGCAGTGCAACTCTCAAAATCAAATTCATTGTCACTACACAGGACTACCTCATCTCTTGTTTTTGCCATGCTTGGCTTTTGCTTGGTTCCATTAATGTTGTCTGACCATGTGTAGGGTCCAAACTGATGCCATAATCTTGCATAATCCTACTATTGGAATAAAGCATACCTCAGACAAAGTTTTTTAAAACATTAAAAAATAAAAAGATGTCAAAAGAAGATGTCTAAACTTTAGATAATTTGGAAAAAAAAAACCATTAGGACCTGGAAGATTTTTTGCTTTTTAGATTTTTTCTACCCTCCACTAATTTTTATTTACTATTCTGAATATGTAATTCTTGATCATAAATGTTTAAAATGAAAGGCCAAACATCCAACAGAGGAAACATTAAGGAAAGAATAGATTATTGCTGCACAGATCATATAGGCTGTCTTTAAATATATAATAATGCTAGAGGAATAGGCTAAGGTATAAAATAATCCACATAGGTAAGCCCTACTCTATTCACATTCTTCATGAAAAAACAGAAGGATTAATTTCACACTGCACCTTGCTTTCCAATTCACAGAAGAACACAGTAATACAGATTTGCTCCTCTCAATGCATAATAGCATTATTGTGCAATGTGAAATGCAATCTTTATTTCTTTAAGTAACTATTTATGTAGGAAGCTAAATCTAGTGTTAAAATAAAGTGTGCTTCCTACAGAAGTGCCTTTTAGAAAGATGAGACCCCAAAGACTTGTTGACCAGCTCTGGAGATACTATATTTTCAAAATGGAGGATATCAGTAGTCATAGAATTTCATGTAATCTCACTGTTTAGGAACCTTAATGGAAAAAGGAACAAGCAAATTTTTAATCACCCTTTCAAGCTGTGTTAAATAAAAGATGCTTAAGCAAATGGCTGACAAACAGCTATGCAAGAGAATTCTAATCTAACACAGCTTCTCTCATCTGCTTCAGGATAAACTTTGTACAGTCTTTTTTTTTTTTTTTTTAACAAGCACAACCAGCAGTTTATGTGGCAATCCAAATTGGCAGAAAATCTAGAATTTTATTTTTATTAAGATAAATGGAGCCACAAACCCTTAGTGGTAAAGAAGACAAGAAAAATCTAGAGGAAAGCTAACTTCAAAATTCTTTTATAATTTGTTTCTGCTAATGCTTTTAGATTTTGTACAAGAATATACATCCTAGTTAAAAGATTTCCATAATTATTTAAAGAAATTAGCCATATACCTAGAATCATATTAATTAATTAAAGGTCTCATTAGACTTAATGTCTCTTTCTTGAAAAGGATATCTCGTTCTTGCTTAAACTTTGAATTTCTGTGCCTTTGAGGTAGGTACCGTTATCCATATACAGAAGGAGCCTCTAGCACTGCCACATTATGGACCAGCAATGCCACTGGAAACACACCTGATCACTCTCTTGTTTTCCTGTTTTTCCTTGTTTTGCTTTTCCTCAGAAGCCAAGGAAGCTATCTATATCCTAACACTTTATTTCTACCAAGAGCTTAAGAAACATGTCCAAGACATTCCAGGCAGTGGAGCTATGGTAGATCAATGCAAGCAAATTTTCTGGTGGAGCAAGAGTCTACAGTGTAAGGAAAGTTATTTTGCTGGTATAGTTATTTGAGTTCCTGAGATAGCTATATGCCAGGAAAGCAATCCCTCTTTCATGTTTCCAGTGCAGCTTCTGCCAATGTGGCTGTGTCAGTTGAACTGTGAATTTCCCACACATCTAACCAACAGGACTCTGCCATCGACACTTTAAAGTATAGCCAAGCTTAGCGTGTGAAGCAATTGCAAAGATGATCTTTTTCCGTGTCTCCATGTGATATGATTTTGTGTGAGATGGAAAGGTTACTAAAAATCTGTCAACCCAAATGCCCTGTTTGTCAACTGGAGGAAAACACCACAAAAGATACACAGAACAATAGTCAAAGGAAAATGTTGCTGTATTTTCATCATATGAAGGAGGATTAGGGGGTGGGCAGTATTTTTTTTTTTTTTTAATTACCAGTGTCTTGCTTGCATTAATTACAAGAAACATTTGAGTCAACTGTTCCTGGCTTGGATTAATTTCATGATTCAAATTATCCTGAATTTACAACACATTTGTGTATGTGTGTTTCATATTGGGACAGTTTTAATCTTAGTAAATTAAGAGCTTCAGTCTGCTACATTTGATTGTTTTCTGTTCCACTTTGTTCTTATACAATAACTACCATTCAGAATTCAAAAGGCTTATCAATTTGATCTACAATCAAAAATTTTAAAAATAGGGGATGTGACTCAGAGCTGGACTTTCTGATCCTCTTTGTTCATGACAGGGTACCAGGCAGCTTTGAGGCCACTAAATTTTACATGTGCACCAACCTTGGTGGAAAAATGTTCTGAATGCTTTTTCTCCTAGGAAAAAGATATGGAGGATATGGAGGATATGGAAGAAGTGTAAGTTGCTCGACATAGAATAACACAGTTCTGTGCAGCTTCAGTCTGCAATGAACATGATAAGAGGACATAGTCTCAAGCTGTACCAGGGGACATGAGGAGGAATTTCTTCACAGAAGGAGTGACTGGGCATTGGAATGGGCTGCTCAGGGAGATGGTGGAGTCACCATCGCTGGAGATGTTTAAAAAAAACCTGCATGTGGCACTTAGTGCCATGGTCTAGTTGACAAAGTGATGTTTGGTCAAAGGTTGGACTCAGTGATCTCAGAGGTCTTTTCCAACCTAATTGATTCTGTGATTCTGAATACAGAAAGTCACAGACAAGCAAAAGTGAGTAGCAAAATTTACCTGGGTGCATGAGTCATTCTTCTGTATAATTCCATTGTCTTCACAGACGTCCTGCTTCTATGGTTCCCAGTAACATTGTTACAAAATAGTCCTGAGACTATATTTCAAGAGAAAGGCAAGCCTTCTTTTAGGCTTGTTCTTGTATCACTGGAGAAAATCCAGTAGTAAATTGAATCAAATGAAACCTGTCAGGCTAAAATACTGCAGTTCTTAAATAAACAAAAGCCTAGACATACAAATTGGAGTTTGAAACACCCTTTACACATTCTTTTCTCATTATTTGCTCTGAAAAACAAGTTGTTTCATTCACTACGGGTCAGATGCCCAGTAACTCACACAATCAGCACATAATATGAATCACAAGTAAGACCCAGAACTGCCACAGAAGTCAAGACATCTCATGTCTCAAGTTATCTTCAGATTCATGGATTATCATCAAATTTTGATGATAAATACATCCATGACAGTGATTTTTGTACAGATGTCAAAACTTTTGTGAAGACTCAAATGCTTTTTGAAATACAATTAGGCTAATGGATCAAATTATGACATTTATATACTCACCATCTTAACAAAAGTTTACCTGTCACATTTAATAATGAACTAGCTTTGATACACACATTTCATCAATCATAAAAATATCAACATCATTTTATAAACTCCTTTCTGTATCATGAAACACTATTTATGACTGTAACTTCAGCATAGGCTGGAAACCTATATGCATACTCTTCCCATGAGGCTGAAAAGAGTTATCATGAATGATTTCACCACTGTATACTTCCCTCCTGGTAGAATATAAAGCTGGCTCTGAGACTAAAAAGTCAGACTTGATTGTCTGTCTAAATCAATTAAATCAGGACTCTGACAATGCATTCCTACTTCAGATGAAATTATTTGTTTATGAGTTATATTTAAAGGTTTGCCTGGCTATTGAGAATACAAATATGTAACAAGATGTACTTCAAGAAAAGCATACTCTCTTATAAAAGCAATTGAAAATCTAGTGCAATAGTCACTCCTATCCTCTACCAAACTGTGAGCTTTTCTGTTTCCTACTAGCATTGTAGAGAAAGGACTTAGCAGTATTTTCAGTGTACAGAATTATGCTATGGTATTACATGGAACCAGATCCAAGGACCTGGACAACCCCCCTGCAGTCCTTGGGATTTTACAGTGCAGCGATATAATGTTCTCCCACAAAATATTACTCTCTGAAGAGCCTGATAGATGTTTATCTTGGGCTCTCTTCCCTTCCTGTTTAAACTGTATAGTTTCTATACTCTTCAATAAATATTCTGGTTGAAATTTAACATTTTCATACCCAAGCTCCCAACATTTCTACGCTTCTGAAATTCATTCTGTTGTCTGCTGTAACTATACAGATGTCACTAGACAACATTGCTGGCTTTACTGTTAACAAATTCAGCTGTTCCTAAAACATCTGGGTCATACAACTCTGTCAGATGAATTCAGAGTTCAGGTTCACATTTTATTTCATCTTGCAATACAGTATCATTAATAAATTGCAGCAGGCTGCACAGTCTGGATGAAGCCTATATGCATTTTCTTTTCCAAATTTACAGGTCTTACTTTACTTGTGAGAGTACAAAACTTGCATGGGACTCTTTAATTTGAGACAGAAGGACTTAAATGATGTTTGGATCTTCCACATTTTTGCATTTCCCACCAGGTTAGCAGCAAAGTCTTGCTCTTCTGTACAAAATCTAAAAAAATTATGGAAAATGACAGCAAAGAGAAAATTAATGCATCTCAAATATATTTCAAGACATGATGGAGTCCAAATGGGAAAAAAAAATAGGAAAATGCATGTAAGAAAATGGGCAGGCTGTGAGAAAAGGGAACAGGAAATCTACTGGAAATAATAAAGTATATCGGGAAAAAATTTGAACAAGCTACATAGAGAGAAAAGATAACTGCTTTGAGAACAGTAATTGCTTAGGTTACAACTTGACACAGTCACTCCTAACTGTTGAAAAGTTGATGTCCAATCTGATGTCTCCAGAGGAAAACCTCTGGTGTTCTTGCCTCAGACCCTGGAAGATAGTAGTCCTCTACATTAGAAACATATACAGTTCAGTTCAGAAAATTGGATATTCCTGTTCAGGAAAGTCCAGGACTTAAGCTGATTGGGAACTGAACTTCCTGTCACCCCAATATGGGTGCATCCTGTTGAGCCCCAGTGAATCAATAACTTCTAAACAAGTTCTAGAAGCTGTCAGATTTTGGGTTTTTTTTAAATGTACTTATGTCTTCAAAGTCTACCTTCCTTCTTTTTCATAACTGTTTACCATTAAGTATTCAGAAACTGGATCCATACTACTACATTTTTATATTTACTCTCTTTGAAATACACTAAGCTTACTAGATAAGCTGGTTGCACTGTAAAATAGTGATTAAACTGAAAAGAAGAAAAATACATTCAAACACATGAGCTATCAAGCTTATGGCTGCAATGGCTGAAAAGCAGCTGACCTTTGTTTTGGTTATTTTAAACATCATTATCAGGAGCTATGTTGATCAAATTAGGTAGGGTTTTTTCCTGCTAATCCTAGTTTATTTTCTATTTCTGAACCTATGCTTTGGGGTACAGTAGATACCAATGTTTAGGGGCCATCTGATATATATATTCAAAGTCAAATCCATCAGGATACTTCTAGGACTGAATTTTTTTCAGTGCAAAAAATGTTTATTTGTCGACAGCAACACTTACTATAACACACAGTCTCAAAGAGTAAGATACATTTTAGGCAAAGCTGAAATCAAAAGTTGCAGTAATTTCAAATGCTTGTGATTTTTACTTTTTCAGAGTTAAACGTTTTCCTTTTGAAACAAACTTCCATTTCAATTTTTTTTTCATATGGCAAAATATGCTAAGTAATGGAAAAGGTAGAATCAAAGAGAAATATTACTTCAGTAGTTTTAGCTTGTGAAAAATAGGGTTACAATTCTCTTCTCTCTGCTCCACCATGCTCCCCTACCTGCAGTTTAAAGCTGTAGGGCTCTGTCCTATAAAACCAGCAGCATTACATCATGCAGCCTTTTTTCACTGCAGAGCTGAGGCACAGAAGGCCTGCAGCATTCACCTCTGCTGCACTAATGGCTTTCACACCATTGCAAACTGAGCCAAGATGCATAACTAAATCACAACTATGCTGGTGCAGGGGTTTGGCTCACACCTCAAGTAAGTCCTGGTCTTTATTGTCCCCTTTTTTCCAAAGGGCTGGAGTCACATTCTTATTTCCCATTTGCTCCCTACAAATTCTCCATTCAGAAATGTATGACTGAAGCATTGTCAAAGAAACAGTAAAGGCTAAAACTTTACTTTAAAAACAATGTTGAAGAGTTTTGGGCCACTTTTCTCAGACCACAGCTGCTATATGTTTTCAGGCAGAGCCATAGCAGATGTCAGTGTTTCAAGAGGATAACATGAACGGTGACCCTCTTTATACTACAGAAGAGTAGGAAGACTCTGGTCTTTCTACTTCTTTTTCCCCATTTGTTCAGTATTCCTGCCTGCTCCTCACTCCTAACTCTTTTTGCTGGTGCACATAATTTTGCTGCCTTTGCCACTCAGCACCAATTTGTAAATCATTACTTTAATCAGCCATTGCTACTGGCATTGCCCTCCCTATGAAATGGTATGACCAGAATAATGACAGGGATGCTCTGCAGTGATTTTCCCTTCTCCTGCTGTTCCAGCTGACAATGAAATTAAGAAGAGGGGAACGTTTTATTTATATGAACCTCTGATTTTAGGATCATTGGATAAGCCAGGTTGGAAGAAACTTCAGGAAAGAAGAAACTTCCAGCCTATTCTCCTGCTGGGACACCAACAAGATCAAAATGGGTGGCTTGGGGGTTTATGGAACCAGTTTTTGAAAGACTGCAAGGATGGAGACTGCAACACTTCTCCAAACTTCTTTCACTCACCATCCTCGTGGTGAAAATATGATTGTATTTGAATATCCTCCTACTGGAACATACTCTTAGGCTAAGCAATCCTCATAATAAGCATAAGGAACATAAACTTATTCTTTAAATATTGACCTTACCAAATGAGATGCAGAGCTGCTTAATGTAGAAAAACAAAGTAAACTGGTGACTTTTTGGGTACTTCTAATAGGACTTTTGCTACCTGGTGGCTGACAACTTACTTAACTTCTGTCTCAGCTTCCTCGTTTACATAGAATGTGTAATAAGGTCTACTTGCTCTGTAGAACCTTTTGATGTAGAAGAAAGTGAAGGAAAAAGGGTAACATTGAGAATGATGATTACAATATTGATATAAGTGATTATTATTTTAAAGCAAAATATTAAACTATACATATATATGCTTGTGTGTGTACATATGTTTATATACATACACATGTAGTTCCTAGCACAGCTATAACCATCCTATCAGTAACTGCATCTGAATTTACCTCATCCAACCAGATAGGTAATATCTAAATCCTAAAAATGTACAAGGTTATGAAAATATATATACACACATGTATGAATACATATATGTATATAAAAATATATATAAAAATTATTCTGCTTTGTGCATATGCACCACCTCAGTTAACTTTAAACTGATGGGCCTAAGAACAAAGTTGCCCTTCCATAAGACAAATCAAATTTCTTTACATTCTACACTCTCAGGGGAAAAAAAATAAATCTATAATTCTTATTATTATTTTGTTTCCAAGGCCACTGAAAATACAGGAACAGAGCAGTTTGATCAGAATTCCACAGCACTACTCCACCCCTATGACGATGAATGTTGAATGGTCTTTTGCTCTTACCCTCTTGGAAGACCTTCATAGACAGATTGTAAAATATCAAAAAAGCTTAGAAAACCAAGCCTTTAGAAGGGTGACAGATAAAGCTTTTTATTCTACAAGGGACTAAGCAGAGGATGATCTGAAGAAAACATTTGTTATTTTGCAGGTTCTACAGAAGTCATCTTCTTCCTAAACAAGGTTGCAGTAGGAAGCCAAACAAAGCAGACAGATTATTAAAAGACAGAACAGTGCAGACAAAACTGTAATTCAACAAGCAATACAGAATCACAGTACATGTTGTTAATAGAGGCCATGTTAAGTACTGCTCCTCACTTAAAAGCATTGCTTTATAAGGTTACTACTGAAAGTGCACTTGTACATTCTGGCTCCAAGATCTACTCAAGTACACGGTACAGATTTCTTGCCAACTTTGCTAAACAGACCTTATTATAGAACAAAAACATCACACCCATAATCAACAAATACTAGACATGCTGTACCACTCTAATGATGTTCATACCGAATTTTCTTTAGAAGAGTACACATTGCTTTCAAGCACACGTATCTGTGTAAAGCTTACAGTGTGATCCCTTTTAACCATTACTTTACATATTAAATTGGATGCTATAATTGAGGTCTTTTATCAATATCTTCCTCAAGACAATCAAGGAATATTTTCTGGTGCCTAATTTGAATTACAGGGAAAATTTAGTAAGAACAGATAATTTATCAATTTATCTATCAGTGTAGATTAAAAATTATATATATATAGATAGATAGATACATGTGTGTGTGTGTGTGTGTGTTAGAATGTGCTGATTGACCAAAATTCCACTTTTTTCTTAGAGGTTATTTCATCATCACTACAGGAATAATAATATTCCCATTGTCCATGCCACTTTTTCTGAGTACTAAAAGAAAACAAAAAAAAACACTATCCACTAAATTTCCCTTCTACTCTTGCAAGCCTGTATGCTTCCCCACTGGATGGATTCACAGAAAAAGAGATGTGGCCACAGGAAGGATGACTTCTGTTAGCTTAGAAAAAAGCACTGCAGCCCAGTTCCAGATCTTCCTCCAACATTGCTCAAGCAGAGAGGATTTTTGGATAGACTCACTTTGAAGGAGGCATGGGAGAAAAGTATCTCTGATCAGAAACCACAGAATACAGTAGGAGCATAGTGTGTGGAGAAGAGCACAAAACTAGTGCCATAGGAGGCAAATAGGAGGATGAGTGACAGGACCTAAAAGTTTTGTTATGTGCTTCTGAGTATTTATAACATGATGCTGTCAGTTAGGCAGCAAAGCACACAACACTAGTGTAAATAGGATGAGATATGTGGATCGAGCCAGTAGAATAACCAACGCATCAGACAGAAACTTTCATCGTGCTCACAAGAGAAAAAACTGAGGCAGACATTTCCAAAGTGACGGTGGACACCTAATTAAAATATTTTCATTGCAGTGACCTCTTCTCACTCACACTGTTCCCAATGACAGTGGAAGCAGCAGGTACTGAGAATTTGGGAAATTAAAGCCGTTTTTATTGAGGCATTTATATATGGCACTCCTATTTGAGAAGGCTGACACCACCTTCCACAGAAATTGATCTGTTTGATTAAGCATAACATGTTTTGGACAAGTGAAAACATTTTGACGAATGCTTCCCAGAAGGAACATGGGGACAAAGAAGCAGTTTAAGGGAAGCTGTGAGAGAAATTCAGACTGAAAGGGAAGGGGAAAGGAAGGACACTGGGCCTGAGCCAAGCCCTAGTTACTGCTTTTAACATGTGCCTGGAAATGTATATATGTGAGTATAAGAGGGATATGAGCCAGAACAAATAAAATTGCGAAGTAAATGCTAAACATGTTTTTCTTCTCCATCTCATGGGAGAATAAATATTTTATCCTGCTACAATTCTATTATTTATCTTTTTCATATCACATCCAACTGGGAAGTGAAACTGTTAAGACTTAATGTCAAGGTTTAAGGGAACTGTTTCATTTTGAGTTCAAATGCTACACTTTGGCAGTAGAACATCTGCTTCAAATGTTTCAAAGGCTCTTGACATTTACAACATTATGCCCTGAAAAAATCAAGCAACTGAGAGCATCAAAAACGGAACATTCTTTGCAGTGTGTCCCTTGCACACTCTATGTTGTCTTGGAGCAGAATGTTATGTACCATTCTGCACTAAGAATTTAATTTCAACAATGTAGTAATAACACACTTTTTATTAGGGAGATAAAAAATATCCCTCATTTCTTAGTATAAATAAAGCTGACAGGTTATACAAAAGAGGGGGGGAAGTGAAAAAAAGAGGTTTACAGGAACCACAATCTGCTTTTAGTGTCACCCTACAGCACTTTCATTGTGTGTCACTATTTGTCTGGATTTCAAAGTTGTAATTTTTCCACAGTGAACATTAGTTTTAAAAAGGATTAAAAATTATGTTTTTTCATATATCTTTGGGTGTTTCTGAGATTACAAAACAAATAAAAAGAATGGAATTTTCTCATTGTAATAATTTTCTTATTTGACTGCAAGTGACCTTAGAACTCATAAATTTAAAAACTGTAGAAATACATTTTAATTAAATCTCTCATATAATAAAAGCAGCCAAAAACTCTTAGCACCAAAAGAATGCAGTATCTACTTCAAGGCTAAATTTACTGTATTTGCTTACTCTAAATAATAAAAACATCATGAGAAAACTCTTCGTCTTTAAAGAATAACAAATATAAATCACATGTTAAAATGAAAACTAAAAAACAATCTCATCCTTAATGTGACAAAATAAGCAAAAGAACCAAGTCCCACTCAAATTTACATGTCCCATACGGACTGGATGGGTCAATATCAGATATATACCGTATTTCATGAGAGTAAGATTGAACAGCACCTGTAGGCTGCCTAGCAGTACCAATAAATATTTCATTTATATTCAACAGGAGCAATGCAAAATAGCAAAACTGAGTTCTGCTTAATTTCTACTTATTCATCAACTCCCTATGAAAATCCTCAATCCAAACTGACATCCCATGCCAAAAAACCAATACAAAAGATTTTCTGGGCTAATCATCATTTGTAGAGATATATTCCTCAAAACCACAGCAAGATGAAAAATATACATACATTAATATTGTCTTTTGACTTAACTCATTCATTGTGTCCCTTTTGGATCATGAGACCATTCAATGGAAGAGATGAAATGCTAGAAAGGTGTTAAAAGCAGGCAGCTTTACCCTGACAGGATGGTGTTGGGTCATTTTAAGGGTGCAGAGTGAGGAAGATGCTCCTGTGTCAAAGGAAAATGCTTTCATTGCTTAGAGAAGAGTGACCCACACTTAATCATACTGGCACCAACACATTATCTCTAGAGTAAGAGTTGCTGCAAAAGACTGTAAGACTTGTATACCTGGTCCAAGCTTTAGCTTTCCAGGAAGAAAAACAAGCTCAAAAGGTGCATGCATAGAAAGTCCAAGTCAGCACTAAATTAGGACTCATATTATGCAACCAAATAAAGTGGGAAATTTTTCACACACTCAGGCAATGTCATAGAAGGGAAAAAGATGCTGACCAGGATGTGACTGATGCCAAGTCACTCTTCCAGAGAACTCTGCAAAAATGGCTTCATAAGAAGAATTCCAGTTTTCCAACACAGATGTTACCAAAAGAGGCTAAAAGAATGAGTTAGAATTGTTGACTTAAAGAAAGCTCTCTTGACCGAAGTGTCCTGACAGTGTACTCAAAATATTATGTATGCCAAATATACCTTTGTTCCTTCCGGTGTTCAAATGCGCATTCTGGTTCTGCTGACTATGTACCACTTTGTGAGATGTAGACATGATTGAGTATGAGATGTTCAACAGCAGATTCCAACCCAGTATTAAGTAATAAAGATAAATACCGGGTTCTAATGACCATTTATGTCTCTCCAGCACAAAATGAACAGAAATGCACTTACTCGCTTTCAACTTCAGAGACATTGTGAAGCAATTAATCCCATCTGTATAAAAAAAAAAATTGAAAGTGTAGTCTTAAATAATCTTATTTGTCTGGGTTTTTTTTAACCTTGGAAATGCCAAATTTAAGCAAAATTCGCAGTACCTTTTATCACTCATTACTGAGGTTGCCATCTTGAGTCTATGCCAAACTCTTAAATCATAGATACCACATCTAAATAAGATGGGACACTTAATATATCTAAGCAAATGCCACAGTAAAAGAAATAGATGTTGACCAGGTTGTAAATGAGGTTGAGTCATCCTTCCAGAGAACTCCTCAAACACCACTTTGTAATTCTAACTATTCCAAAACCTCCAGCATAAATTATATTCTATTTGAGATAAGAATCTCAGCAGTGTATCATATGATCAGATCAACTTTCTAGAAGAGATGAACATACATCAGCTAAAAAGAATGATACAGAAGAAAAATCAGAACAGCTTATGACAAGTATTTCTTGGGAGCAAGCAGGTGTATTATGGTTATCACAGCAAAATATGAACCTCCACCTATTTAGGTCTAAATTTATTTTGTCCTTTTTCTTGTAACTAAAGAACTATAAGCACGAGAAATGAAAGGTACTGCAGTTACGGAAGAAGCTGGAAATTAAATACTGAGACCTGGAGCTAGCTTTCAGAACAAGTACTGGCTGCAGTCTAGCTGCCACTATAGAAACATTCCCTAGTGATACAGCAATACCAAAAATTAGAGATACCTGTCTTAAAATCCAAAAATAATGAGTACAATGATCCTATGGAAAGGAAAATGTCTTTGGCCTTAGAAACAAGGTACTTCTCTAGTGGAAGAAAAAGCACATCTCTGTCAGTATTACACTGAACTTTTGGTAAACCAATTAAACATTACACATGGATAATCTTATCCACATGCTAAAAGTTCCTAATATTAGGGCAATATACCACAAGTGCAAGCATAGGAATATGAATACTGCCACAATTGATGTATGCATACTTCCAGGGCTGACACCACCAACCAAACATCCAGAGCATGGGTAAAGGACTTCCAGAAAATTTGCACTACTTTGAACAAAGTCAGACTGACTTAAGAACCAAGCAGTATCTAAATAATTGAGGACCAAAGAATTTTTTGGATAGTACTGTTATTAGACAAAGAAATTAGACATGAGAATTGATTTTAAATGAAAAAATAAATATAAATTATTATTGTAAAATCTAGGAATTTTATGGTTTTCAAATAACTTTTGATAAATACCAGTTCCATTAAATATTTTATTAGCTATGCACACAAACAGATATCATGTCATATAAAAAACTGTACTATCACTGCCTTGAAGGACTTCAATAACTTTGCTTCAAAACTCATTTTTCTGAAGTCTGTAATCCAGCCATGAAAAAATACACTCCGGGCTGAAACTCCCATTCAGAAGTTTTGGTCCAAAAGCCTTGTTTCAGTTTAATTTTGTTTAAATTAGTCTTTTCATGTTGAAAAATTGACAAAAAAAAGCTCTGTGGTTTTACTTTTTAGAAAAATATTCTTGTTTCTCAAAAATAGCTTTGAAAATCCCTATTCTATTTGACTTGTGAAAATAGAACAAAATTTACTGTGAAGTTTTAGGCTAACTTACCCCTCAAGCTCTATCTGTGAACTGAAACCATTCTATAGACATCAATGACAAATTCAGACTACACATATTTGTTGATTAAGAAACTAATACTGTTGAAAACACATAACTGCTACGCTTCTATAAAGATGTCCAATGGTGTTAGTGTGTACAGATACATTATTTCAACATTTCTGATTTTCTCCAGCTATGTACTTCTCTTTACTTCAGCAGTCTCCTCCATTTTCTACTCCAGTTCTTGTAGACAGTAGTTGTTTCTGTCCTGACATCACATCCACATATCACTCTGCCATATCATATGTAGTTAATAAACAAGTCCACTATAGAAATTAATAGTGTCTAAAACCAATATGTTACTCTGAGATACAATAAAAAGTTAGTTGTGAAGCCTTATGAAAAAAATTAAAGCCACACGACTTACTTTTTGTTAAGGGATTGAATGAACTCTTTACAACTTGCAGTCCTGCTCCACCTAGACAGAGAATTTTCTTACAACTCATATGTAATACAAGAATCATTCCTGAAGTTAGGAAAGTCATTATTCTGTACTTGACACACAATTCTGGCTAAGCAGTTTACTATGCAGAATGCTCCAACTGGCAGATGCTATCATGCTTTAAAGCATTAACAAATGAGTCTCCTTCTTCTGCCAGTTAAAAAAAAATTAATATGCACTACAGAAACAATCTTTTCCTTCAGAAATCTCTCATGGTTGGGAATCTATCAGTACAGCTTAACTTCAACTGCTCTTTTTACTTTTACATATATAGTTAATAAAACTTAAGGAAGCACCTGTTTCCAGTGGGATCTATCTAATACACTAGTTTCTGATTCCTGGCATTTAAAGAAAAAAAAACTTGAGTATTTGTGGCACTTTCATATGTTCAGCTTTCTTTGCACTGGGATACAAATTATAATTCAAAACCATTTAAATTACTACTTGCAAGAACAATTGGAAAGTTAAATAATGAAAGACATAGCAAAACCATAAATGATTCAAGAGACCCTTCATGTATTGACAGAATTCTTTTTCTGTGTACAGAGGGTTTGCTTTTCTGATTATATTATTAAAAAAGGCATTCTTGTAGTTCAGATTTGCCTATTCTTTCTTTCTTTTCACTGGTGGGGCTTTTTTTCCCCTTCATTCTCTGTTTATCCAAAAAATAACTGTGTTACGAAATACATTTAAAAACAGAGAAAGTTATTTATTTGCTCATGTCTTCCAGAAGAGCATTTAAGTCTTCCTCCAGTGAGTAAGCACTGTTTATCACTTACACTTTCTATAATTTTGCTTGCATTTCAGTATTTCATTACAACTAGGCTTGCCCCAGTTCAGGTCTAGATTTATGAATATAAGAAAGAATACATCTCCATCAACTGCCGCATATACTACTTAAGGAGAATTGAGCCTGACTTAGCCTTGCTCCTCAAAAAGCCTGCAAAGCAAAGGAACTTTCCAGCAAATTTTTCACTACATGAAACTCTGGTTGAGACATGACTATAAATAGTCAACAATATGGTTTTACATGTATCCTTCAAGGTGCAACTTGCAAGCCTCATCTCCCAGTTCGTTCTTTTAACAAGGCAGTGTCAGCCTTGCAGTGCATCCCTCAATATCCGAAATTCCTAGTGTAACAGGATATATTGCATAACCATCACTCTACCAAAGAGAAAGAACTTCAAAAGCAGAGAAACATCAGCACTTCATCTGAAACAGAACAAGGTATTGGATAAAGTATGGCAGGGGAAAGAGAAATTTTAAAAGTCTGATCCATACTTGCAAGCAGAAGTTTTAAATGTATTTTAGAATCACATGCCTGCTTCAAGGTTTCAATAGGCTATATATCAAATGTTCACTTACCACCTCTTATTCATTTCCTGGTATGTCAATGGGATAATAAAATGATTCCCAATCAAGCAGTTACTTATATTTGTCCTAATTATACAGAGGTTTTGTAGAAAATGTTTTGGCAATACCTAAAATACCTACTATTTCAAATCTGCTCTAACCAATAAAATTATGTCTTGTGTTTGATTTTATTTCTCACAAAAAAAAAAATCTGTAGCTGCTTAATTTTATGTCCATTATGTACCTCCATAGCACTCTGTCCAGTTGTTTCTTTGAAATGACAGCAAGATGTGATAACTGAAAGGAACCAAGGAAATAAGAGGTATCATACATAGTTTGTCTACATCAGATATGTAAATCTTGTCCCATTTCTATTCATTTGCTGCTTCCTGTACACCTGGATCACATTACCTTCATTATCTTTGTTATATGTTCCCATTATCCAATAAACAGAATTGAAAGTGCCAAATTCTTCAGTTTGATGAGCTCATCGAAGGTCATCTGACAAACTGGATATACTTCCTTCCACTTACAGACATTTCTTGCTTTCTACTTGCATTTTTTAGAATAACAAAAAGTCCCTTTCTCATAGCCAATCTTCATTGTTTTCTAAGCCTGTTTTATGTAGCTTTAATTAATACTACTGCAACTTCTCAAAATCATTAATCATAATTCCTCTGTTTTCCTAGTTTTTATAGATACACAGATTTTTTGCAGAATGCCATAGAAACCTGGCAAATCATAGGAATACAACTTCCTTTATAATGATAAAAGGAATCATGAATTTAGTCAAATGCCTGAGAAGGTATTTTACTCTGATGAGAGGAAAAAAAGGAATTGACTTTAAGTCCAGATGCTACATTCCCCTAACAAAGAAAAAGTTACCTAGGGCTAGCCTACAATTCAGTTCCTTAAGTAACAAAACAAATATAAGTTGAAGTTGTGTAGGTATTTTTTTTTATTATACTGATAAACTGCAGTAATACCAGATACAGGGTTGCAATTTTATTGACGAAAAAGTATATGAATGTACTAAACAAAGAAACAAGAGAATAAGCCAAATTTGAATGAAAAAAGGGCTAATTTGATCAAAGCTATGAAAACACCTTTTTTTCTCTACATATAGGAGTACACAGCTCTCTTTGTAGGACAAAAAGTGCTTCTGCTTGAACAGTGTAGCATCAGTGATTACATCAGTTAGTTAAATTTAGGTTTTATCTTTATCAGTTCTTTTATTTTGGTATCAACAAAGTTTACTGAGCAAAATTAAATCCTTCTTTGCACATCAAGACGAAAGCCTAAGTTTTCAATCCACATAAATGTCCATACTGCACAGCCTTGCCTTAAAATTCTGTTCCTCTTTTAAACCACAAGTAATCTGAGTCGGCAATTCATAATTGCTCTCCACTGCATGTCCCTATGTTTCTTTCTGGTAAACACTTACTCTTCAGAATATCATCATGTTGGCCCTCCAAAACAAATCTGTTTAGCCTTCTCACAAAACCCTTGAAGGAGAGTCTGAGGCAGAATTATCTAACACAATGCATCCTCAAAACACAAAAACACTTACAAGAATATACAGCAAAGAAAACTGCTCAGATGAAAAATCAGTATGTCTCTTGATGCAAACTGATCATGGTATGTACCATGCCTGTAAATCAAATTAGCAAATTTAACAAACAACAGTTGGCAGGAAATGCATAATACTCGATCCTGGGCTGCTGTCCTGTAAAATAAAACAGTGATTTATTAAATATATTTAACATACATGAGAGCAGTCGTTAACAGCCCTCCACAGGTTCAATTCACTTCTTTTTTAATAGCCTGTTTGCTCTTTGGGTATAAGGTACTGTCCATAGCAGATGAACACAAAACAATACAGTTACTAAGCCTGGACATTTTATTAAGGAACAGAAAATACACCCACTAAGAACTATTATTGAACAACCAGAACAATCAAAGAACATCCACAGTGCAGGTCACAGTTGCTTGTTCTGTCTTCACTATTCTATTAAGTCACTATTGCCTTGATTCACCAAGTTACTTAAGCATATGTCTAATTTTATGAACATGAATAATCCCCTGAAGTCAAATGACTATTCACTCAATTAAAGTTAGACATATGCTTAGGTACCTTGATGAATTGAAGTCCGTAATTGCCTGCAATTGTTTCTGCCAATTTTCTGCAAGCAAAACCCCAGAGTTTTGCCAGTGAAAATGTGATACTATAATGCTTTTATCACTGAAGAAATTAATTTTATTTAATACTTTTTCTTTTAAGTCTGTTTTTCCACCCACGGTTCTAGGTAAAGAGGTCATCGAAGTAGATACAACAAAGAAAATTGAATTTTAAACATAAAATAAATATGAGGGTTTGGTTTTTCTTCCATTAATTTCTAGAAAAAAGTCTTCTAAAGTATGAAGTATATATCTTGGAAAAGACATAGGAGAATTGCTATTTCAAGTAGCTGACATTGAATTCATTGGCCAGAGTAATAAACTGAAGAGCATGATGATTAATGGAGTGAGTATGTAGAGGAGTTTCACTTCAGAAGTTTTCGAAGATAGGAATCTTTGCAGTTCTTGAAAGAATTAGGGTCCTGATATTAGTGCAGTATCCCATGAAGTCTAAGGAAAGATTTACATCAAATTTTGAGAAGTGGATTAAACTTTTACTTCTCACAAACTATCACCTTCCCCTTGTTTTGAAAAAAACCCACATACTTGTCAATATCTGCAAAAAGTTATTGTTTTTAATGATTCCTAAAAGATAGAATTAGAAATAAAAGCAAAAGGGAAGGAATATTAAATTTTAAAAATATCTTTCAGTACAAACAGAATGAAATAATTGTAAGTAATGTTCTTTAGCTCTATTAGGATCTTTATAAACATACTATTAAAAACATGGCAACTCTAAACAATTTATAACACCACAATGCACAGCCTTCCTGCCTGATCTAAGGCTAAGTCAGAAAAAAGCTGCAATTCTGTGGCTATAGCTTAAGTAATTTGCACAACAAAGACAAAACTATCAGTGGCCAAAAGGTAAGACACAAACATAGTTTGTTAACCCATCTAAAAAGTCAGTATTCAAAAATTTGCCAATAGCAGCAGATTTTGCTGGCAGAGAAATAATGTTGGTGATGAAGAACAGCATAGATAAGTTGTTAAAAATGCCCACAAAGTATAAATATAAAAGGATCAACTGAGAGGAGTTTGAGGGATTCCTATTCCTTATTTTCTGGGAAATAACCTTTAATAACACCTACACTAGACTCACACCTGTAAACTACACACATGGCAGTAGTAGCCTAAGAATTTCTTTCCTCGTCTGACATTTTTGTTTAAAGGAATCGTAAAGGCTTTTCAATTCTTTGTAACAAATTATTTGGACATATGCTTTTTACTTTTCTCCCTGGAAGTCCGAACATTTCCTTGTATAAAGACAATATGGGTATAGTCCACATTTGCCCACAAGGCTTAAAAACAAGTAAAATACATGCAGAAGGTAACTAGTTCTACTCTGAATAAAATTCACAGTTGTATATAAACCACCCATCCTGCTCCCACCACGATTATCCACTAAAATAATTATCAACTTCAAAAATAATAGAAATAGCCACAAAAATCACACCATGGAGCATTTAAAAATTTGTTTCAACGAGAAAAAAAAGTTACCTGGCACTACCCATATATATAAAAATGAATGACTACTACTTCCTATAAACTGGTGTCTCAAAAATTCACAATCAGAATTCAAGCTCTGTTCCTGGATCATATGGGAGAAATGGGAACATGAAATCAAAGTTTTCAGATATATGTACTTGTAGAATTAATACAGTGGGGAAAAAAGGTGTGGTGGAAAACTAATCTGCAGTAGCTTAACCTGATTACCCCTCCAAGATTAACTAGAAGAGGCAAATATGTTTCTTATTAATCTAACACAAGTATGACTTCACCAAGTGGACATTTCAAACTGTGTTCAGTGCTCCTGAGAATACCTTTCCACAGCAAGTCCTGCTATGTGCAGCAACGTAACACACAAAGTATTTCTCATGGCAACATATGGTCATCTAATAATTACCATTTTGGGTTAACATACTTAAAATATCTCCTAGAATGGTTACTGGAAAAATCTGTTTGTTTCACTGAATTAAAAAACCTATAAAGAAATACCTATCATTTTGTTGTTACTACATTAACTCACAGTTTACCCTTGAGAAAACAAAAGAGGAAACTAACTCGATTTTCCACTTTAAACTATGTTCTCTGAGCAACTTTAGTGTTAACATTTCTGCTAAGACTATCACTGCTTCCAATTTTCCCCTGAAGCTATGACTGTTCATGACCACAGTTTGTTAGAGTGATATACTGAACTTTAAACTTCTAAGAAAATGCCACAAACAAATCCAAATAAAGCAAGCATGCACCTGCTCCCATACTTAATTTTTCTCTGCATTCAGTGAGGTTGTCAAGTCCTCTTGTTAAATAATAGCTTGAATCACATCCTGGTTTTAAAAAAATATATCCACAAATAGTTCCTTAAAAATCTCTGTCCTTTTCTTTCAAAAGTTTTATAACTAAACAGGGTTCAGCTCGCGCAATAACTCTACAGATTGTTTCCACCCACATAAAAAAAGCAGCCTACTTACTGCACAATTTATACTCAAAATGTGTAACACTATTTTCTAACGGAAAACAAAATCAATTGTGAGAAGTGTAGAGTTCATGCTAATGTAGAGAAAATAAAATTTAATATATCTTGTTCAAATCAGGAAAGCTCACAAGAAGCAGGAGGGGAAGTTCAACCCTCAACTGAACTGCTACAAATGGCAAAAGTAAATTTAGGGCCTTGAGGGGGTGAGAGCAGAAAAGGATGTGAGGGCTGAAATCTCTTATCCTGCAGCAATTTTACAATTGCTTTTTACAAGTCATTCATTTCCAGATGACAAAAAACAACTTTGCAGATAAGGCAAGAACACCTGAAAAGGAGTAAAAAGACACCTTCCCTACAAATTTGTCATCTTTTCATTTTTAATTGCCCTCATTACTGAAATTCAGAGAAACAGTAAGAACATGCAAAGGAGAAAACAAAGCACTTTAAACCCCTTCCTACTAGCCCATCCATGATCAGAGAGAAAATCACCTTATTTGGAATATATTTTTCTTTATTCTGAAGTATAGTGATTGAGACCTGAGTACCAGAATCTACACTATTTCTGCTCACCCCCATGTCCACACAAACAGAGCCCCAAGCAAATAAATACTTTTCCTGTTTACGTAAAAAATTATTCAGGATTTCCTGAGAACATGATTTTCAAATTAGAGACAAACCAAACTAAAGAGTATGTGTTTCCTTTACCACAGGAAATGTAGTGGATTTGGTTTTAAACTCAATTTATATATCAATTAAAAAGCTGGAAGTTCTTATCTGTGACTGAGTTGCGGCAACTTTTGAAAGTTGAGGAAAACAATACTCTAATAAGTATTTAGCTGTTGAAAATATATTTTAGAAATGTTAAATTTAATAACTCTCCAGTGCATGCCTGGGATTTCTTTGTAATCTTCCTGAGCAATGTGTAATATTTTGGCAAAATCCCAGACCCTCTCAGTTAGTAGTAGTAGAGAAAAGGAAAGGTTATTAAGCGAATTTGTTGTCTCTCTTTTTTATAAGTTTTAGAAACTTTAAACATAAAAGAAATCTTGCTTTACATTAACTTCACCCTGCTGCTGCATTCCAAAAATTTAGTGCAGATTTGCATGCACTCCATATGTATCTTTCCAAATCTGCCTCACCTGCCCTAAGCAATTACTGTGCATGTGCTGACCAGCTGCAAAGAAAGAGAGAGGGGGAAGGGGAAAGGGGAAACAACTGAGCTGCAGACTTGGAAAGCCAAGAGCTGAATTTCCTGGCTTACCCTGTGGCCCGCTTAATGTCTCCAGTCAGGTGACCAACAGAGGCAAGTAAATTACACAGGAGCAGGCACTGGCTATCAAACAATAGATTACAGCCACACAATATTCCAGTTTCTTTTTCTAATCACTGTAGCCTCAATGTGCTTGAGTTACATCCTAGCTTGGCAAATTTTTACGGTTCCTTCTCCATACACTTGATTTCCAAGAGAATTGAGCATGATGTTGCAGTGCATATACTCCTTCTTATTCTAGGAACTTGATATTCTTAATTCTATTGACAGATTAATCTGAAAGGGCAATACTGGCCTCAGAATGTTTCCCTTACACATGATTTAATGTGATACAGCTCAATGCAGTATGATGTCAATTGATTAAATCCCAGTTATATGTAGCTGCATTAACGACAACCAAGAATTTGATTTCTTATAAAGTAAATTTTCTATATACTGAGAAGAGGATTCACAATAATTTCACTGGTTTTTAATACTTAACCTGCATTTGCAGCAAGGTATGTTCTGTAAGTGAATATCAAATACTGGGCTCAGGGATATTACAAAATTAAAGAAAAAATGTCTAGCTTGTCTGAGTTTATTCATAGTTTTAGTATTCAGAAGAAAACAGAGAACTAGAATGATGAAAAGTAAAATCTGAACTTTTAGAACTCCAATCTTCACTTCCAGCATCCCTTTTTTTCTAATAAATTTTCACAATTTTATTTTCTATCACTGGATGATATTCATAAAGTATGGACTCAGAAATGCATTGAATATAATGGTTATGATATAAATTACTGTTAAGCAGGAAAGCTTAGTCCAAATGGCATGCAGATATTCTTGTCTCTCATCCTTTTTCTGGTTACTTGCTTGAAGGGCATAGATCTTACTTGGTATTTTAAAAGTCCTATCATACGCATTGGCAGTGTTTTAATTTCTTATTTGATGCTTCCCAGCTATAGCAGATACTTAGCTCATCAGCTCAAAAAAGCAGCTGTCTGCAATATGGGTTCAGCTATTCCCCTATTCTGCTATACTTCAAATATTTTTAAAAAATGCTGTGCTAATCCCTCAACAGTAAAAAAGCAGCACTGTATTAATTCACATGTGGCAAACACAGCATCTTCCCTGCCCAAGCTGGAACTGCCATCACGCCATTACTCAACCACCAACTGCTGCCAGTTCCACTGCAGCCACTTCCACAATGGTTCCAGAGACATTCAGTCTGCAGCATTTCTAATTCTCATTACAACCCTTTTACTTATGTGTTTTAAGACATTCTTGGAGTGTAACATCAGAACAACTACAACGGATTTGAACAGTATTTTGAATTTAGTGGATACTAGGTTTGTCTCTTAGTGGCCTTTCAGACTTTAAAAGTCTCCTTATTCCCTAGAAGACATGGGTGCAGAGCTTGGAAGCAATGTTATCAGAAATTGTTTTGGGGTAGGGATGTCAAGGAGACCATGTCTTGATTCAATTACAGCAGATGGTACAGTAAATGATTATATTATGCCAAGCCACATACAGAATCACTCAGATCTCCCAAAAATCATAAAGCTGGCTTAAAAGCCAAGAGATGCCCTAAAACAAAACCATCAGCATTTTTTGCTTTCAGTATTTTTGGAGCTTCAGGGAGAAGCTGCCTTTCCTTCCAAGTCCTGATGAGTTGATACATTACTGATGAGTATAGTGAGTCTGATATACATTACCAAAAAAATACCATTTACATCCGGACAGTAAAGTCTCGCTAAATCAAGAACAGGGTCTTGATTACCTCAAGGAACTGAAATCAAAGATGCAAAAACCAAATAATTGAGTAAGCTTTCATTAAAATGGAGGAAGACAAATCTAGCATACTGCCAAGTCAGCTTGGGTAATTATGTGAAGGAGTCAGCTGTCTTCCTTCTTTTTCCACCAGAGCAATTTTTGGAACTCGTAGGGGGAATTGGCCCATTCATCAAGAGGATATTGTTTTAATTTCTATTTCCAGGTGAAATTCTTAAATCATAACACAGAAATTAATCAACAGGTTTTCCATGTCCTTGAAACCATATTAAAGTTGCACTTCTAAAGGATTCAATTGTATTTGGGTGACCAAGTCTGCGTGTCTATGATGCTGGGCACAGTAATCAATTTCAGTGACTAAGTTTGGGTGTCTAAGATGCTCAGCACAATAATCAATGCCATCTGAAACTAACTCATGACCCTCATGGTTCCTATGAACGTTCACAATCTCCAGGAGCAACCCATCTGCCTACTATTTAGCGTGTGCAATGTGTTACTATTTTAGTCGCTTGGTATTTGCATTAAAAGGACACCTACTGACTCCATTCTGCACTACAAAAACATAAACTCAGTGCATTCATTAGCAAGGAAGGGTACAGTAGCACACCAGCGTGGCAACATACAATGAAATTTGAGCTAGGTTATGAAAATGCTGTGTTGAGAGCATACTTCTGAAAATACAGTGTTTACAAGTGCTCTGCTAAAGAACTCACTAAGATTTTTTCTAGAATCCTTGCAGTAGAGTCTGAGGAAACTACACACTATCATCTCAGGGACAGAAGTGAGATATTAGAGATTAGAAATGTGCAAACACAGTGATTTAATTAAAAAAAAAAATCAAGCAAATTATATGTCAGCACTTCCCTCCCAGAAGGACACATATACATTTGCCACAAAACAACCAGAGGAAGGCTAACAGCCAATACTGTCTTCCAAAGTTCAAATACATTGCCTTATGTCTGTCTCTGCACACCAGACTACACGGAAGGGCAGTACAATTCAAGACCACATGAGAAAACAAATTATCAACTGGTTGGATATCACTCAAAGGGGTTATGAACTATTTGTCAGTGTGTAAAAATACTATCAACTATTCACACATCGTTTCAATATTCTAATTAAAAACACAGATATTGAGAGAGGAAAGGACATACATCACTTGAAGATCCACAAAACTCAAAGGAACTGCAAGTACTGGACAGACTAGAAAGAACTGAAAATGTGTGCAGGTAACTGGGAGGAAATCTGGAAGCAGAAGGTAAAATTCAACAATGAAAATCAGCTGGGAGATTCTACAATTAGGCATGAGTAATTCACTGACATGAAAAATTCACATGCAAGAGAAAAGAATCTAGAATTTACATGTTTCACAAGCTGAATATGAATTGAACAAAGGCGCCTTTGCAACAGCAAGGTAATATTAAACTGGCATTTTAGATCATCAGCAGAACCCACAAGATTCACAAAATATTCTTTCTGTCATTCTTCAAGATGAGGAAACTGGAACTGGAGTAATGTACTGCATTTGGTTCTGGATGCCACAAAACTGTTGTGTTCCAAAAGAAAAGTACAGAGATTAACAGTAAATTCTAGAACGTGTGACCTACGGGGAAAGACTAAGCAAGCTGGGAATGTTTAGCCTAGAGAAGTCTGAGACATACCAGCCTATAAGACCATAAAAGACTACTGAAAAGAGGAAGAAATGTGTCTTCTCTATTAGAAAGCTTTTCCTAATGTTTGATCTGAATATTCCTAGCATATTGCCTTGTGTGCCACTGAGATAAAGAACAGTGAAGCACCAGAATGAACTGCTTGAGGGTCTGTGGAGTCCCAGAATAAGTCAGGCAAACATCTTTGAAAAGCAATACTGTTAAAGATGATCTTACACAGAGAAGGGATAGCTCCATCCAAGACTGTTTATGATTGTTCCCTGCTTGCAGCATTGAAACTAGCTCCTGTACATTGCACTGTTCAATGCCATGCAGTCACAGCCTGCAAGAATGAATAATCTCTTTTCAACATCTTAAGAGCAGCCTACTATTTAAACAGAGACCAAACAGGAGAAAGTAGAAGGAACAGGTCAGCTCTTTAATAGATGAAGCAGGGGCATGCAAAAGTGCCCTACTCAAATCCCAAAAACAGTAATCAAATCTCAAAACATAGATAGAAATGTGATTAAAAAAAAAGCAGCACAAATTCTGGAAATAACTACCACTCTGTTACTTGCTGATATCTGGAACTGGTGATTTCAAGAAACTGCTCTACTTTGTATTAAAAAGGGATAAGGAGCACTCTCCCAAAAATCAGTGTCACATTAAACAAAGCTGCAACACCCAAACTAGAAATAACACAGCTATTTTGCAAGCAGAGAACTACATTTCTTAGTTTCAGTGCAATGTCTTGATTTACAAATAATTTATTTTATCTTTTTTTTAATCTAACAAAGGCTTATACGACTCAAGTTTGAAGAAGCTTGCACTAGATGTACAGGAAACCACTAAAAAAACCACTGACATTCTCAGTTGCTTTCAGCACCTGGCACTTGAAGAAAGAAACTATTTAACTGTTTTCTCATCATCATTATTACTCAAAACTGTTAAATGGCAGGAAATAAATTACTTAAGAATCTCCAAGGGGTTTGAAAAGGTAACAGTGAAAAGACAGCATAATTATGCAGGAGTGCTAAGAGGTTTTACTAATAACAGTCTCTTAAATGAGCTACCTGATAAGACTCTTAATACAAATATACATACTATTGCTGCCCATGGCCTTCCTCATCATTCATGGATTAAATGAATCAGTAAACGTTGTAGGTATTAAACAAATCTCAGATTATTTCCTAATTTCAGCAGTTATGTGATGGCCATTTATACCTCCCATTTATCTCCCAACTTTAACAAAATGGTGAATGTCAAGCGAGTATGTAAAAATGGGTAGCATCAGGAAAAAAAAGTGAAATCATAGAATTACTTCAAGACATTTAGTCCTATATTTAAAATCCTCAAATACAATACTGTACGCTTGTACCCAGGAGAGGAAAGAACTATGCTTGGTTTTGTGGAAGCACTAAAATAAGACTCAGGGTCCATTGTTCTAAGCCTCAAGCCAAATTAGAATGCAGTCTCTGCCCCAGTGAGCTAAGTTAATAACTTGTATATACTATAAAAGCCTTTGTTGCATTGTTACAACTATTATTCATGGTCAAAACTCTCTAGACACTACCATAACCACATAGGCCAAAGATAAATTTGACAAGGTTAAAACTTGTCTCTGATTAGAAGAGACATGATCATACAGCCTAACATTGGTATTTGTAGTATTTTATGTTCCTTGTCTTTATGTTAGGATTTAACTGTTACATAGATTCAGCTAATGTTTCTCTACTTGAAGAAAGTCACATCAACTTCTTATTTGTTTATTATTATGGCCATTCCACTTGAAGCACAACTAATATTAACTGATAGCAAATTAAAAAATAACCTTTTGTCTGATTTTTATTTTTATCTAAAAAAAGAACAGCCTTTCCACTAAGATAATCTAACTTCTGCTCTTTACTCTGGTAGCTTTCTAAAACATAAAATATAGAAAATATAAAATACAAAATATGAAACACAAGTTGGGTCTTCCATATTGTTACATCTAGCTTCATCTACCTAGAAACACTCAGGAAGATACAGAAGACTAATGATGTAAAACTAACATGCCAAAAATTAAAAAGTTCACCAAACCACACAGAGACATCCTCATTCAAAATATGAAACCCTCAGCTTGCTGTAGCTAACATAAACCAAGATCACAGTCAAGTAATTGCTTTGGTTTCTGCTGCCTCAGAGGTCACTCCAGCAGAGTAACCTCACTTCAGCAGGTTTCGCTGGATTTGGAGTCATCAGTGTAACTGATAACTAACAACTGTTATGCAAAATGATCCTTAGTGAAACAAAATAAAAAACATGGAATACAGACAAAGGAAGCCCAAGAATCTTTTATCAGTAAATCAAAAGAAAGCTGCAGCTGGTAAGCAATCAGCAAAATTTAGACATAGAACTATATGCTGTTCTCCTGCCCTGGCAAAAAAACACCTTAGATGAAGAAGACACTGCAATGTGTTACTTTTAAAAAGCTAAAGCAAGTTATTCTTAGGTGCCTTAAACACATGTGAAAGTTCTTTGTGTTACTCAGAAACACGTAGAATCCACTTAAGACACTTGGTGGATCTGAACACACCACTTGAAGAGGTGATCAAAGTCGAAATCATATTAGAGATAAAATCCAAATTATACGATGTTTAAAAAACATAAGCTTGGGGGAAATTTGAATGAACTGACTTCACATAATCCAGGAATAAGAACACTCTGGAAGTACATATATTTGCATATGTGAAAACTTGCCAGATGCAACATGGTGATCAACTGCCATAACACATCACTATATAACCAAAAACCTATCCCCAAATCTAGGTTCTATCTTCCTTATTGAAAAGGGAGTTATTTCTTTTACTCCTCTCAGTAGCCATGGAAAACTTCATAAACAAGACTGTAGCAAGTATTGCCTAACTTCTGGTGAATAGAAATTGGAAAAAACATCTGTCAAAACTATCCTAGGTGAAGGTGTAGACTGGATAAAACTGGTTGAGGTTCCCTTGGGCATACAGATGTAAGATCAATTTCTCTAGCTTAATTTGTATTAGAAGAGTAAATTCCAGACACTGAGGCCTGCATGTTTTAGGTGATGGTCAGGAAGTATGATTTTGTTAAAATAGAGAACTACATTAAATTTTTTTTCTCTCACCTTTACCCTTATCCCACTCCATACAAGAGAATTACTAATTATTAAAAAGTAAGAAAATCAAAACAATTTTGGTGATAATAGCAGTTTAATAATAGACAAAGCCTTAGATTACAATTTTTAAGTTTTTTTGCCATCAAATTTTATTAGTAAGAACATTAGTAAAAATACCTTTGTTAGCATCATGCAACATATCTGAATGTAACAAAGGGCATGAGAAACAACATGACAAAGCACTGATATTTGAAGCTTATGTTCATAAGCAGATCTAGCATTTAAATCTTCAATACTTTAGAAAGACAACAGGACTGATACTTCTTAAGTTCACAAACCATTTTTGAAAATAGAACAGAAGCCCTCTCATATCCTTCCTATTAAATTCTCAGGAGTGATAGTGTACTGGAGTACCACAGTTGTGATTCCAGTGGAGATAACTCTAGTGTAGCAGTAAGGCAATAATCTTCAAGAAAACAATACAGCCCATACCAAATTTATTTGCAGACATCAGCACTTGGAAATTCACTTAATGACCAGGTTTCATGACATGTCATCTCACTGTGAAAAGAAGGAGTCATCCTGCAACGTAGCAATCAGGTTGTGCACCTAATCTTTATGAAATAGGGCTTAATATCAAATATATCTAGAGATACCAAACAAACTCCACTCACAGATTGACCCACTCTGTGAACGTTCTCACCACATAATGCAAACTCTCCCATCAAAGAAATGAAAATAGATGTGATTTATATACCAACTCCATTCATTAAATTAACTCTGGAGAGTCCTGTTTCAGAGTTTTATGAAGATAAAACACAGACTTCAAACGTATGTATTATATGTGAGCAGAAATGCAATTCTCATGCTGGGAGAGAGAAGAATATTGTGATGAGATGTGGGGAACAAGTTTTTCTTTAGGGAAGTAAATTCTATGTGGAAGTAAGTGGTTTACATTCTCGAGGACAATATGCAAAAGAGTGAAACAGCTTTGAACAGCTTTATGTTTCTGGTGGCAGATGGCTCCCTTTTGGCTGAACAGTGGTAAAGGCTCTTAATCAGGTCTATGCATACAATGAACCTTCACATTGCTGAAAGAAAAGCATCACTCCATTAAAATCAAGTTCATAAGCAAGTGTTAATCCCCATGCAATGTAACATTTATCATTTTTCATGCAAGTGCTCTTTCCAAGGGGATTATCACTTCCCCATCTTGCCCTCTGGCTGACTACACAGGGCAGAGAAATTCTTTATTCCATATGGAAGGGGAAAGGGAGGTTGGAGGAAGCTGTGATCTCCAGCTTTCAGTTTTGCTGTAGCTGCTCCAAGCTAAAAGTGGGAAAGAGCACAGGCCAATGTTGCAGCAGTTGCTCTTCAATGAGAGTATGGATATGGCTTCCCAGAAGCTGTCTAGCAGTTACTAGCACGTCGTACTACAAAGATGGGTGGAGAGAGGCAGGGAGTGAAAGAAATCTTTGCTAATATCAGTCAGTACAGATCCTATCAGTTCACCCAACTGAATATTCTAACCTGTCCACATACAGGATATTTTCTTTAAACTAGATTAAAGTGATTCTAATTTAAGTCCCTCAGATATTTAAGCATAGTTATGGGGCAAAGATATGTAAGTATGTAAGTCCACTTGTGTAAATTTCTGAAACTTGAGCTCCTTTTCCTAACTAGATATGCACTTTCCTAAAGAACTGCTCTTCTAGTTATATAGAGCTTAGAAAAGATCACATTTGGGGTGAAATTGTATTAATCACATGATATTTTTGTTTTCCTTTGGGGCATAATGCCTTGACCTCTATACTCATGTCTCTCCTTGCAGAGAGTTACCAACTACATGCAGCTCACCTGGGTGCTCTTATATAACACATCTACTCATGCAACAATGAACGCTATTGTAAGCAAAGATAGGCAAAGACAAGAGTTCTAGACTAAGTGGTACGTCAAACCTGTCATAGAGACAATCTTAATACTATTTTCCAACATGCCACACAGATATAAAGTCAAAAGCACTGCATATAGAAAAGCAGCTAATAATGCTGGTAATTTGTATCCACCATCCTACACAGCTCTTCAGAAATAAATGCTGCAACAAAAACTAGATTACATGAATGACATCTAGTGGACATACCTTTCTATAACAATCAACTTTTCCCAACCAAAACTGACACAAGCTTCACACAGTAAAAACAAGCACCTATTTATGTATACATATATATATATGCAAGATGATTATGTCAGAAGTTATTGAGTGATACTGATACAGATTTCTGAGCTCTCTTTCAAACTGTTTAAAACTCTTTCAGTTTATGAGTGGCTGCACTGTATATATATATTATATAGTATATTGTATAGTAATACAATGACTATGAAACATATATCAAGAAAAGGAAAAGTTCATTCTTCTGCCTTGGATCCAATAAACAGATTAGAAGAAACCAGTGATCCATCTGCAGTCAATATCTCCTGTACAATCCCACAGATCCTATTTTCATCACTTTCCAACCAGCTACAATGTGAAGAGCCCTCTACTGATCAGGGCTTTGTTAAACTGCTCTTCCTAAGAACTAAATTTGACATGAATATACAAATCTGTAATATGCAGTAGCCTTGTAACATGTTTGCTGCAAATAATACCAACAAGATCCTTTGCTGCAGCAATGGGCAAATGTGGAGGAAACAATTAACAGTGTACATAGAATACAAACCACCAAATGACACTGAACATGAGCACACCTGTATTTCTATCCTAGTCTAATTAGAGTTTTTCTCATGTATCCATGGACAAGTGACAGATGTCACTTAACGTACATTCAGTTTAAATGAGTGTATATAAATTCATCAGTACAAACATATATTCAAGTACATATACAAGAATATTCTGTGACATTTCCCAGGAGGAGATCAAAAATGAGCTCTCACTTGTCTTTCCTTAACAATAATTGCGATTATCCATACCTGTTTTGAAAATTCAAAGTATAAGAGACATTAAAAAATATCTTGTAGACATTGCTTAAAATGAAAAGGTGCAGGAGGATTTCCTTCATAAAAGAAAAAATAACCACTACCAGGTTTTCAATTAAAAATGCATTTTATTTCAATCTGAAAATTCCTTGTGTACAGGTAGAAGCTGCCTGTATGCATACAAGGTCAGCTTTGTTAAAGTGCCAACTCTGCCAAGAGAGGATATATATGAATGAATTTGTAACTATATCTCATATCATACACTGAGAGCATATCTAAAACTGCCCAAGGCAAATCTACTGAACTGGTTTCCAGACAGCTGCTCTGCCAGGAGGAGAGGTTTGACAACCCACTGACAGACAATCCCCACAAAATTATCAGTATCATGTTGTCAGGTTTGAATAACTAGAATTAATTACTCATAAATGAGCAGCTTTCTACAGAAATTGCCACAGATGATTACTATATGTTTTCAGTTACTAAAACGGCAAGGAAAAAAATCCATACTCCAACACTTCTTACCAAGCAGAGTGCCAACTAGTCCTCTATAATCACAGTAAGACCAAAACGTTTGTGCAGTCAGTGATTAATCTCATCATACCATAGTAGGAAACTTCTGAAAAAAATCTAGTAATAACATCTACAAATAGAAACTTGTTCAAAAAGAAAGAAATGGGAAAAGTCCTGCAAATTATATTCTTTTTTTCTTGTTTTACAGAATCCATTAAGACACAAGCTTTTCTGGTTTCACTCTTTCTTGTGCCTTGTAAGATAAAGACATAAAGGATGCAGATAGTTAATAAACAAACCCATAGGTAAGTAGATCAAGACCATTAAAGTACTGGGTATTCATCATATGAGTAAAGACATTGATTGTGAGGAAGGCCAAACTGTTCTTTGGAAATAGTATCCATGCAGTGAGATAGAATGCGCTTTGTTGCTCGAGAATACAAAGTTTCTATTCAGTTTATCTGTGAATACATTTAATTTTCATGTTTAGTGGTATATATGCTTCATTGCTTAGAAGAAAAATATAGGAAAATGGGGCCCCAAGGTAGTCTAAATATCCAAATTAGTATTATTAGTATTATGTAGATAATGTTCACAGAGTAAGAAGGGTCATCTTGCATTGCCTGAATTTAAAACTCTTCCCACAAAAAGATTTTTATTTTACTATATTTCCTGTGCATAAGTTCCATCTTCTCATAGACTGGGCTAATATAGAGCAGAAAGATTTTCTACCATTTTGAATTTATTTTAGGAGAGTCTCAGGCACAAAACAAAACTTCGCAAATAATTAAAGTTCTATTCTTTGTCGCTTTTGATTCCAAGATTCATTAACTGCAGAAGTATCCAACAAAACCACATAAAGACAGACAAGAAAATGAGTATGTATCACCATTCTTGCATGGAATAAGCAGTTTGAAATTTCTAAATGATTGACATGATTCTGCTGTCCTCTTAACTGAAAGAAAAAAAAAAGGAGACTGAAGTTCTGAGAGATTCTCTACAGCTGAGTTAGAAAAATTGGTGCACATTGTGCCTTTGTGGGAAAAGCATCTCTGCCAGATGAATCAGATCAATAATTGAATTTCTCTGTTCCCGTGATGAGTCTTTGTAAGACTCCTGGACAGTATGAAAATCTAGGACCAAAAAGTATGAGATGCAGATGATAAAAATAATGCAGAGATATTTTATCTAAGACTGTACTCATCTTCCTAATACCTCATACCTTTCACTTCCTTGTGAGCTTATACTTTGATTTTTGTAACACATTTCAACCAACTTTGACACCGAGATAATTTCCTCACATGAAGGAAATGTGCCTAGAAGAAGCAGAAGTTGATACTTAAAGAATCTAAGTGACGGTCTAGCACAAAAAACCATTAGCGTTGGGTCTGATGAGTTATTATAATGCATAGGTCAGTCAACAGAAAAATTAATTGGCTAAAATAATTTCTTTACTGTCTCATGTTTTTAATTTCAATTTAGAATAGCTGTGCCCTTTGCACATTCTGAAAATATAGTGAACCATAATTGAGAAAACCCCGTGAGTCTTAGGACCAAATCCAGAACAAAAATAATATCATATTCATTAGATATCTGCAAGAACTTGGTTTCTCAGGTTTTTAAATAGAATTTCATCATTATGGCCTGAGAGGAAAAGCCCTATACCTTTTTCTGGAAGTTTGCCTCTGAAAGTACTGCCCAGATGCCCAGGGTGTCTGATGGTAAGGTGACAAGCTGCCACATGAAATGTCTTGTAAACATTCCAGCTAGATAGAATTTCTCAGGAGAATGAATTCGAAGTGGGCCAATTGAAAGATGAAAATGTGAATGTCCAGATCCCATGCATGGCACAGGCAAGAGAGCTACATTACTGAAACCACTAGAATTAGGGAAGACCTTATCACCCCAAGTGAAAACAGTAAGAACTTTACTTTTCAGCACAATTATGTAAACCGGATGCTTTTAAGCCCTGATTTCCTCTGGATAATCATGGAGCAGCTGTGGCTAAACAAGGTGTCTCATTATAGAAACTGTTTTTAAAAAATTGTACTAATTATATTTAAGATACAGCCCAGAACTCAAGGTTTGTGTTTCAATTCTTGAAACCAAGCAAATTGGGATCTGATTACATTAACTATCACGTGAGTGGCCTATTCAAGCTACATTGCTCTGATTAAACAGCAGATATGCTCAAAGTAGGTAATTCTGAATGAAGGTTTCAGGACTCAAAAAACTATTTCTAATTTCGGCTGATAAGAATCTAGAGTACTTCATCTTTGTGGCACATTGCAAATTTCACCTCCATTGAAAATCTGTGGTAAACTTTTACAGATACTTTAACAGGAACCTTGGGAGACATTACATATTTAAAAGATGTTCAAATCCTTTCCTTTGGCTTCTGGTAATGAACACACCAAACTGAAAAGTCAGACATTTCAGATGATCATGTCACAAAGTCAGCACATTGTCAGCAAATGAGAAAAACCTTAAGAATATGAAAGCCCTTGCACACTAAACTTAACATCTCAGACCAGACCAGAAATAGATTTTCAAAGATGTTAATAGTTTCAGGAAGGAGAAAACCCATCTTCCCATTAGTGCTTAATTTTTATGTTTTTAAATACGAAGAAAAGTAATAAAGGTCAATCTAGAGAACACATTCAGGGACAAATTATGCTGCTAATGTTTCAGTCAAAAAGCAATAGGGAAATTCAGTGAAATAACAGAGATACAGAGTCAAAGGTAAATTTGACCTTGTAAATAAAAAAAACAGAGCCATTTGCAAAGATATTTTGAACACATTTATTCAGGTGAAGCTCAATGAAATAAAAGCTACCATAGCAGTCAATATAGAACATTTATTGTAACAATTGTAAGCAAAAAAAAAGTACTTTCTATGTACATTTTTAGGATGCTTTTAACAGGGTTTTTGATTATTTTGATCAGTGCTCTAGTGTAACTCTGATCAGACATCTCTCACACTGGAAGATGATGTAAGTTATTTTGATTTTGCCTTTTTAATATCTATAAGAGGACCTGTTTGCCCAATCCTCCATGATTTAACATAACCTGACACTTTTTACAGGACTGCATGCTCTGTATCACTTTATAACCTGTATAAACACTCAAAATACAGCAAAATAAAACAAAATAAAGGACGTGTGAAAAAACAACCAACAGTTTGCTACAACCTAATTGTTCTGAAATATATAGAAATTCAATTTTCTGAAATGTGTTTTTCATTATTTGAACAAATTGTAGTTCACTTGCATAAATATCTTGAAACAAAGAAAATTGTAAAAAATAGTGTTGTAACAGTTATTATCTTAGTAAGCAGAAGACAGCATATTCAATAAGTAGAATGAGGAATGAAAGTCAGGTTTCAGAGATTTTTTCTATATTACAAATTACTATATTACAAATGAGCTGTACAAGAAACTATGAAGCAAGTACAATAGCAACAGTGAGGGTTAAGTCAAGTTTATGAAGAGCTTTGCTATCTAAGTATAGCTTAGGTCAGTAAAGGAAAAAAACCTCTAAAACCCAAAATATTCTTACGGTTACAATCAGAATTTCAACCATGCTAGCTGATGCAATGTTAAGCCATAAACACATACACACACAAACTCCACTCATAAAAAATCCACCCTAATTATTGGTTTACAAACAAAAAAAAATTCAGATTAAAATTGTTTATAATATTGAGGTAATATTTCTAATACCTACTACAGAAACACAGGAATCATCTTTTTATTAGGACATCTTTCAAAAAAAATTTTATGTTTATTTTGACTAATCAAGATTAAATCAGAAAATGGCTAAAACAATTTCCTAAACCTAAAGAGCTGTCTATGGAAAAGGAAACAAAGGATACTCAATGTGTGCCTTTTTTTTGACTGTGGAAAAACAAGCCCAAAAGGACATAAAAGAATGCAAGTTTCAGTTATTTGGCCAAATGTCGTACGGTGAAGCTAAAATGCTTTGTTTAGTCAGGTTTTTGGGTTTGATTATACAATATTCAGATACTTCAGGTCTGTTTTATACTTTCAACACACTAAAGTTCAAAAGGCTTGCACCAAAAGGTCGCATCACAGAAACACAGCAGAATGTAAATACTCCTGAATGCTTGGTTACACTGGGTCATGAGAGCTGGTTCTAGAAAACACATCCCTACAGCTACACCAGCAGCACTGTGGACAAGAATACTGCAGGACTAAACTAATTCTTGCAGAAAGAGCCACAACACCTCCCCATTGGTCTCAGACAATTTGCCATTTGTTGTAGCCAATTCATAACAAGATAATTGATTATACAGTACAAGTATTGGAAAAAGTCTCCTAGATGAAGTAGACTTAGTCCTTACAAAACCAGCTCATTTTGGTTTTAGACCTGAGGTCTGTCTGTGAAAGAGTTCTGCACAATTGTGGAAAATTTTTTGCTTCAGATTTTATGGTCACAAGCAGCAAATCTTTCAATTATGATCACCATGATCTTCACAACTGGGAAGACTATACAATAAATTTCCCTCACTTTCTCTAGAAAGAAAGGAGAGGGTAAAGAAATGCAGCAGTCTTTAGGTGCAATTCTCCCACGGAGTGCTAGAAACTGCCCCTCTCAAGACTTAAAGGACTCTGGACATAAATTAAAAAATACAGTCTCTGCCTAGCTAGCTGCAAACATGATAAGAAATGCCAAAAAAATATAAAATAAAGAATAGATTTTTGAAAAATTAAATATATGCTCAAGTTACCATAAAGCACCTCCATCTAAGAACACAAAATGAACAGCTAGAAAAGAACAAAATTTTTTGTTTACTAGAAGAGTCTAGCATACTGGTCAAAAGTAAGATAAAACTTGCAGTGAGATTTTTTTTTTCCTGTGTTTGTTTATATGATGAAGGTCATGTTATTTTAAGGAATGTCAACCTTTCATTAGATGTAGCAGAGTATTAATTCTGCTGAGGAAATCTGAGTTCTGGTTAATTCCTTTTGTCAACCTGAGGCAGTGATTTGTAGCAAAATCAATAGAAAATTAAAAATATGTAACACAGACAGATTATCTTGGTCATTTAGACTGCTCTTGTAGACTCACAAGATAAAACCACCAACATTCACTGGGAAAAGATTGAAAGATCTCAGTTTATAACTCGTATGGAATGGAAGTCAGGTAACCCTTAAAAAAAAAGATTCCTCTGTTAGGGGAAAACTAATCAAGTCATCATGCTAGCTTTAAAGTCATCCAGTTTCAGCAAACACCTTTGATCTATTTCAGTGTTCTGTTACTAATCTACTGCTGATGAAGAAATATGTGAAATGCAGAAATGACAATGAACAACAGAACCTTGTCGTACTTCGACACAGACACATTACAGGTCATGGGAAAAGTCGGTTCTCAATCTCATAATACACAAAATAATTAATTCCAAAGGAAAAAACCTTAAGCTTTCTGCTTACCTGATATGGAACAATACTCCCATGAGCAGTACCCCAGCGTTTGGCTTCAATTTTGCAATTAAGGTAATTAGCTGCTACATGAGTGAGGCACGCAACCTGAAAATGGAAAAAAAATTATAGAATTCAGGAAAGCTGAAACTTCATCGACAACTTTTCTGAGATTTGTTTCTATGTGCTTTAGATACATAAGTTAACATATTTATGTCACAAAAGTATCCTTCATATATTATATATTTTGTACACTTTTTTACTATGAGAAAAACTCAAGCTACAGCTCTATCACAGAAGTGTGTAAGCACAACTCAATAAACTCAAAAATTAATATATTCCCTATAACACCAGTAATGTTGGACATATGTAGCAATGAACTACCCTGAGAGATAAGAGAGTGTTACCCTAAATATTTTGCGATATGGTCAGCTGCAGCAGTGTCTTGTCCAAAGTCTAGTGGGAAGCATGATGGATTTGTGGGATAGAACTCACCATTTCCTGAACCTCAATCCCATGCTTAAATCAGAAAAATTTTTTCCTCAGTTACAAGATTATCTTTTAGTTTTCTCCTATGCTTCTCATTTTACATGTCCGAGCTATGGAAAATATTTCTGAATTCTTCAGCTCCCCACATGCTCTGCAATATTAATTAAATCATGAGCCTTGATAAATTATCTGTCATTAGAAGATAAGGAGAGATTTAGCAAGTTATTATTCAGACAGAACTGGAGAAATACTAACTTTTGGGAAAACACAACGTGCTAAATTAGAAACCAGAATGTGAGAGTTTTAATATGTATTTTGTAAGCATGATTACATCTTAGGAAAATAGAAATAAACATTTGTGATGCAATGATGCATGAAAATCAGTAGTTCTGTTATAACCCATAGCAGATTCTTTATTCTTAATTCTTTGAGGGAATGCAGTGTGTGACAATATCTGAAGCCAAGTAAAACAATAAAGCATTACAACAACCGTGGAAGGTTATCACTAATTCACCAGACACAATGCATTTGTTTTATTTTGTTAACTAGCTGCACCAGTAAGTTCAAGTGCTTGCCGAAACAGTGGACCATTTGAACAATTTTTTCCAAAAATATTATTTACTCCATATTTCTCCCATTAGATGGAAGAAATTTGCTTTGATGATCTAAGTGTTTGTAGTATTTTGTACCTACTAATCAGTCTAGTCTACAACAAAACAAGCAATTAATTCAGAGTCCACCATTCATATTCCAACATATGAATTATATCAGAATTTCCAGGAATTAATTTAATTTTCTTCTTCTTTCTCCATATATTCTGAAAACACAATGTAAATGTGTCATTGTCATATTTAAAGAAAATATTTAACAGTAAATCATGGATACAGTGATTTAGTACAGCAGAAAATCTAAGAAAATATACAGCAAATAAAAGTCCAACTACTGACAAAAATTATATTTGTATATACTAGCTAGAAATACAATTCCTTATTCCTGAGTTTTGTTGGAAAACATTTTGTAGCTGGATTTCAGGTCCAGCTTTTTATAGCCCACTGTCACTTCATTTGGCTAAAATGTTGAACCATGTCTGTTCTTTGGTTCCCAGGAAAATCTCAGTAGTTAAGGAAATGGAACTGGAAGTATCTAGAAGGAATTTTTTTCCTAGTTTGCAACTTTCCTCAGCAATATAGAATGAAATGCACCATAATTATAGAGAGAGAATTAATGAGTTATAAGAGTGTGTCATTTATTAGTAACACATGGTCTTGACCCATCATTCCTGCCATTTTTCAGTTTGGGGGTCACACTCCATAGTGATGCTTTCTCTACCACAGCAATTGGCTCTGCAGTGATGATGAAATATTATTCATTAGATATTCTTCTGTATTTTAATGCAACACTACACAGCTGACACATTACACACAAATTTCACTGACACGAGATGTGTCCGTTACAACCAGCTTTTACTTCTAAAGACCAAGAATATGCAATTAAATTTCCACATTTTCCATACAGGAAATTCTAAATCAAACAACTCTGAGGGGGACATAGTGAATTAAAACCTAGTGAAACAGAAATCCTAAAATATTGCTATTGCATGTAACTGAGCCAATTTCATGCTATCTGTTTGTTTCTACATTCTATGCTATACAATTGGGGATTGGAGTTTCATAAACAAAATTTTTGACAAAAAAACTTTCATCCCTCAAAATATATCTTCTTAACACATTGTTGCAATTGCTTCCACTTCCTGGATGAGATGAATGTAATATTTTCAGTAATGGAAAAAAACACACTTCCAGATTTCTCCAAAGCACTTGTTCGCAGTACACTAAGAAAAAAGGGATTAAAACATAATGCTCACTAGATATTGTCATGTCATCACTAACACTTATTTCAGTTGCAAAGGACCAAAATGGCAGAGCTTAGTAAAGATGGCAATGTTGGACCTAACAGTTGCTCAGACTATATATCAAGGTCTCAGTTCAACTTGCTACTTAGCATGAAGAATAATTCCATTTTAGTCAATATACTGACCACTTGCTTGAATGCATATGCCTACGTAGCCTATGAAACAGGTTTGCTTATTGTTGTTTTTTCAATAAATCATGAAGGAAAAAAGCTTTTGGCTTCCTCTGACTTCCTTCTCTGATTTGGATACCTTATTCATAGTCAAATTAGCCAGCTAAAATTAATTATTAGCAGTAGCCACAGTATCATCACCAAAGAAATAAACTTAAATCAACCACAATAAAGTTAATCTATCGGTGTTTTGTGTTTTATGTAAAAATACACCATTGAGTGAACTCTGTGGCCTTTTGTCACATTCATAATAACTTTCTGATGAGTTCAGCAAACTTAGAAGACAATTCTATTTCTACTGCCTCGTGAAACTTTCCCAGGACTACCATGCCTTTTCCTTTCCTCTCTTCCTGGCTCAGTTAGTTCTCTTTGGTCTCTCCAAAGATTTAGTCCCACTAAAAAGGCACTATCCAAAAAGATCTTTCAGCATACACAATTTATGTCATTAATAAAGAACACAAAGAATTGATCTACCTATATCTTACAGCTGTTAAGCAAACTGCTGAATTATAAGCATAAAAGAGATATCCCAAATGAACATTTTTGTAGATATTAAATCCCTTAGAAAAAAATGTTTGTAACAATGAAGGTCTATTTCTCCAAATTCCCCTGAAATTCAAGACTCAGGACCTCACTGCTAGAGACACTTCTTGCAGTAGAAACATCTATAATACAATCAATCTCTCAAACTGGAATTTGGGTACATCTGTATGACATATTCAGCTAAGTATTTTTAAAATCTATACTTAAAACTGCTCTCCTGAAACCTTATAGACCCATTTCTTTTCTCCTTTAATTAGGAAATAATCCTTAAAAATAACCCTTGAACTTAAAACATTAAAGCAGATGTAATACAAAGATACCGACATCTCTGTATTCATTTGCTTGTAGAGACAGATCTGTAAAGACAGATCTGTGCACTGTAAATATGCATTATCAAATATCTACAGATAAGCGTTTCTTTATTTCACATCAGTAAAGGGAACACATATTTCAACATTCCTTTCTAATCTTACTGTTGATGGCCAAATCCCATATTTGTGTTACAGACTTACTTAAATCAGAACAAAAAGAGAGCTGCATTAAGGTCTGAAAAGTTATGCTCAGATTATGATGAAATCAGACAGATGGGAAACAAGATATTAAAAGCCACAAGGTCAGCAGACAAAGAAAAGAGACAGAATTTCAAAAGATTTTTTTTCAATATAGCACATCAAACATAATTTATTACAATGAGTTTGCTGAGTCAATCAATCATTTACATGCAATTTCAACAAGTGTATATGAATAACAAAAGAAGATAGGTAACTGGAAAGAGAAAATAACATTTTAATTATGTTCTTTACTTTCTTCTCCCTCCAATTTTGTGTCTGTTGTCTTGCCACATATCTTAACAATGCTTAGACTCTAAGTCAAGTTAATTTATTTCTGTCTCATTCTTTGTTTGCTTTTTCTTAAAGCAGGCATGTAGACTTAGGAGCTTTGAGACTCAGGCATTTTACACTGGCATAGGTAACTTATTTTATGCCATGCTACAGAAGTAGTAACACAATTATTAATTTACAGTTTTGTAGGAAAAAAGTCATTCTAGAGAATTCCACTGCCTTCACTTGTGCAGAGGCCAATAATCTTCCATTTACACCTTTTCCATACTTCTGGTGACATTTAAAATATCTTTACATGAGAAAAATGTGAACATAAGACCACAATTCACATTTGATGCACACTATAAAAGGTCTCTTAAAATTACTGATCCTATGCTAGAATTTACCTAATGATTGATTTTACTGGTTTATGTTTTCCCTAATAAGTATTTCGACACTGATAATGTTTGACTAATTTTGCTTTTGCAGTTATTCCCTATTACCCTTATGGAAGCTGCTTCCATGTACATGTGCATCAAGTGACTCTCAGCTCTTGCTCCTTGAGTTATTTTTGCATTATCCAAAACCCCAAAAACCAACATCAAAACCCAAAACCTTTATCTCTACCAGGCAACCCTCACTCTTCCAGCTAATTATGCAATTCCTAAGCATTAATTGATCCAACTGTTTCAGGATGTGGCAGTGTATCACAATGAACAGTGGTGTTCTATCAGTTCTTAGACAGGGAACTGTGTTTCAAACTCCTGCAAGAATTAACTGGGCAGCAGAAACCACAGTTTTGTGCATCAGCAAGAGAGCTGCCACAATTCAAGGCAGCCCATCATGCAGGGGTCCAGCAGGAAACCACAGCATTCCCAGTGCTATCAACAAACATCACCTTACATTTGGGCTTGTATAGGGCCATCCATCTAGCCCAAAGTTGAGAGATCAGCAGAAGCTAAAAATCAGTTCAAGAGTGGCACACACCTATAGGCAGGGCAGACATTCCCACCTGCAAATACAGAGCAAAGCCACTGCCCACAAGGGAGCAAGATTATATTGCTTCATTCATGGTGTCCCTGCATCAAGGCAGGTCTGGCCTGCAAAAGTAAACTAAAAAGGTAAAACTACTATCACGCAGGCCATGGCTTAATACTGTTAAAGAAAATTTTAGAAAAATTTCTGTGGTCATGTTATGAACACTGTGCTCCTGGTAAAAAGTGTTTTCTACTCAGTGACACTGATTTCTCTTAATGCAAAACTCCAGGAAATTATCATGAATTCACCATTAACAAAAGAAAATTCCTGACACTGAAGTAGCCATAATGAAGTAGCCAAATGGCTAGCCATAATCCTAGCCACAACTACAATTTTGTTAAGATAAAATAAAATCTTTAATGACAAATAACTAAAATTTTAAATCAGGTTTCCTATAGTTCTTGTAACTTCCAACCAGACACTTAGGCAAGTATCCAAATCCGTGCCAGCAATCACATGCAGCATGGGGGATTTGCTGATTCAAGTTAGCCACCTGACCAATAGCACACAGCAAATCACAGTCACACAAAATATGTTCTAGGAGGTGTTAACTGAACCAGAAACAATTTTTAAAACCCAAACCACATAATAAGAAAATAAAAGGTAATGTAATTACCTTTAATTGAATATCTTATGTAGAATGTGAATTCTCAGAGGTTAAGATAGATAAAAAGAGCAAAACAGACTTTAAGGTACACAGTTGTGTAAATACTTTTTTTGCCTGAAAATAATGTCTGATAACATCTTTTGCTTTATTAAATAAAAAAGTTTAGACTACATAAATAGAGAAACTGAGACATCTTCAAAAATACAATGCATTTGCATCACAGAGAACTGCTATGTTTGGTGAAATGAAACAACAAAATATAACAGATCTACAAATTACTTTTAATGAGCTATTTAGGGCTTATAAAAGACCTGAATGAATGCTTCCCTCAGCATGGAGATAAGCTCCATATTAAGATTCAATTAGCATTAACAATAGCAAAGATTGATGCAGCTAACAGATGTAGGACCTGTAATTTCAAAAGGATGTACTACTCAGCATAGAGTTTCAAGAGCAAGTACATGTTAAAAGGACTCCTATCTCTCCTCAGTCTCCAATTAAACAGGCAAACAAACAAAAAATAAACTTCTACACACTCGGATGAATTTTAGGTGGAGGATGAAAAATAAAAATCCTGACCATAGAAACTATTAGACAGCACTAGCAGTAAAGAAAAAGGAAACCAAAAATATTTCTTTTAAATTAGCTCCAATTGAAGAAAAACACATTCTAAAAGGAAGAATAAATTTCATTTTCTTGATTACAATAAAATACTAGCCCTTTTTTTTTTCTGAAAGCGTAAAGATGCTACTTCAATCACTGAAAAAGTCTTGTTTCAGCTTCATAATTACAAAGGAACATCTCTAAGGAACCTGTTACTTAAAAAAAAAACCAAAACCAACAAACTATTAAGTAGAGTATTAGGGCTAAAAATACCAGGAACTCCAAAGTTAGTCTGTATACTCTGTGCAAAATCTAAAAACCGAAGGCACCAGGTTTCTCATGAAGAAAAAAAAGAAAAAAAAAAAAGGAAAAAAAGGAAAAAAAGAAGAAAGCCTATCAATGGATTTTCCCATAACATGATCCTGGAAACAGATGAATCATTTTTAAGGTAACTTTGAAAACAAATCCCTTTTCTTTCCCATTACATAGAAAATTCAGCCAAAACAGTTAAAACTTTGGCAGTGTTCTAACAAATGAAATCAGATGTTGATAGAGATATCAGACAACTTTAGCCATAAACTTCTGCAGTTATTTTCTTAAGACTTTAGTCTCTCTGAATAAAGACTATATATGCATTGAAATATCAAATGTATTGTGTTCTGTGTTTCACACAGCTTTAGTAAGTCCAGGCAAAATTCAACTCACAAAAAGTTTATTCTGCTACATTGTATATAGGTTTCTCTACAACACATTTTGTGTCTTGATTTTCTAGAGCTGAATGATGGTGATGGTAGGGTTGAGTATTCATGGGTATGAATCAAGAAGTCCAACAGGGCAGATATCCTGGTGGCAGTCTTCTAGGCTGCCCAACTGGGATAAAGGGCAGATGGAATATTCTATGAGCTGCTGACAGAAGTCTCACAATTGCTATCCCTTGTTGTCATGAGGGACTTCAACATACTAGATCTATTGAAAATACAACACAAGAAAGAGGTAATAGTCTAGGAGGTCTCCGGAGTCTGTGGAAGATGACTTCCTGATGCACTTGGTGAGAGCCAGCTAGGGAAAGGGCCCTCTGGACCTGTTTGTGAACAGACAGGGAATTCTGGGTGGGGGTGGAAGGCTATCTTGAGCATAGCAATCATGAAATGACAGAATTTTTAATTCTGGGAGAAGGAAGGAGAGGGCAGTCAGGAGAACAGTTACCTTGGAATTCCAGAGGGAAGACTTTGGCCTATTTAGGAGATTGTTTGAGAGAGTCCCTTGGGAGGAAGTCCAAGGATTTCTTGGGAAGGACAAAGGAATCTAGGAAGGCTATACATTCTACAGGAAAGAACGCCTAAACGTTCAGGCTTAGGATCATCACGCCACACATACCCAACAACTAGGGGATCCGGCCCAGCCAGTATAGGGTTACGGAATGGCAAGGCAACTCAGTGGCGGAGGGAAAGGCTGTGGCTGCTGTCTATCTGGACTTTAGTAAAGCCTTTGGCATTTTCTCACAGTCTTCTTCCACTCATGGCTTGGATGGGTGCACTCTTTGCTGGATAACAAAACTGACTGGATGGCTGGACCTAGAGAGTGGTGGTGAATGGTGCTACATCCAGCTGGTCACTAGCTCCCCAGGGCTCAGTACTTGGGCTAGCTCTGTTTAACATCTTTAACAACACACTGGACAAAGAGACCAAATGCCCCCTCAGTCAGTTTGCAGACAACACCAAGCTGGGCAGCAGTAATGATCTGCTGGAGGAGGAAGGCTCTGCAGAAGAACCTGGACAGGCTGGACTGATGGGCCAAAGCCACTAGTATGAGGTTCGACAAGAAGTACTGGATTCTAAACCTGGTCACAACAACCCCAGGCAGCACTACAGGCTGGGGGCAGACTGGTCAGAAAGCTGCCCAGCAGAAAAGGACTTGGGGGTGCTGGTTGACAGCAGCTGAACATGAGCCAGGTGTGCCCAAGTGGCCAAGGCCATTGGCATCCTGGCCTGGATCAAGAACAGTGTGGCCAACAGGACCACGGCAGTGGTCTATAATCAGAACTGGTGCAGACTCAAATCCTGTGGTCAGTTTTGAGCCCCTCACTACCAGAAAGATACTGAGGTTCTGAAGCATGTCTGGAGAAGGCAGTGAAGCTGCTGAAGGATCTGCAGCACAAGCCTTGTAAGAAGGAGCTGTGGGAGCTTACACTATTCAGACTGGAGAAAAAGAGGCTCAGAGATTACCCTTATTGCTCTCTACAACTTCTTGAAAGGAAGCTGTAGTGAAGTGGGGGGCCAGTCTCTTCTCCCAGGCAACAAGTGATAGGATGTCCTGGTTTCACCTGGGGAAGGACAGACTCAGAGAGGTTTGTCTCTATGAGAACTTCCTCTGTGAGTTGATGGGACCAATTGGGGGCTGTTTTGGTTATTGACAGCCCAAGGAACCAATTGGAGAAAGTTAGTTCGCTCTGTGAAAACACATTTTGAAGGTGGNGTTTTCTGAGGATGAAGCATGAACAGAGAGAAAAGAGATGAAGAGAACTTTTGCTTTGGAACAGTCCATTCTTAAAAGTAATACCCCATGAGTTTAACATGGCCCATAGTCACAGCTTTGGGAAAGCTGTGAAGATGGGAGGAGCTTCATGACTTGCAAGGTTTTTCCTGGGCAGATGCAAATCATGAAAGTGAAGCCACAAGAGAACTGGTTTTTTTCCCCTCCTTATGGAGAAGTCCCTACAGCGGAACAAGAGGAAGCTCCTCTCTCCGAAGTGAACTGAATAGGATTATTTAAGTGGGGAACTGACTGAAGTGTCTTTGTATGTTGTTGTTAAGAAAGAATGGGAAGAGGGAGAAGGGAGTGGATGGAAGATCTTATTCTGAATTTACTGTCTTCTTTTTCTTTGTGTAGTTAATAAATTTCTTTTTGTACCCTTTTAAGTTTTTAGGCCTGCCTTGCTTTTTGCTCCTGGTTCTGTCTCACAACAGAAAATGAGTATATTTAAATTGGCAAATCAAAACTGTGACATTATTGGTGCATTGGCCGGGAAATTCAAATTAAACCAAGACATAGGACAAGAGGAAAAGGCCTCTAAATCCAGGAGGTTTAGATTAGGTAATAGGAAATATTTTTTCCCAGAAAAGGTTCTCAGCCATTGAACCAAGCTGCCCAGGGAACTAGTGGAGTCACTGCATCTGGGGATATTTTAAAAGATGTGGTACCTAGGGGCATGCTTTAGTGTGAACTTAGCAGTGCTGAGTTACTTGTTGATCTTAAAGTTCTTTTCCAACCTAAATTATTTTTTCTATTCTAAAACTAATAGCTATATTTGACAGCTGAGAATGGAAACAAGAAAGCCTAAAGGTATAATAAAGACAAACAAATTTGCTCATATAAAATTTAATTACCTGTGAAGACAGGCATCAGAATAACTATAGCAATTTTTATTCTTGTTTGCAATAGTGCAGTATCCAGAGACTCCAAACTGAATGCTATATACAATTTGTGATGGATACTATTCTTTAATTTAATCAGTAAAAAGGATGCTTATCCATGGAAAGCTATCAACATCCAAAACAAGCTGTATTAAGGCATTTTTCACTTTTGATCTTATGGTAGGAACAGTGCATTTACAATGAAAATATGCACGCATCTAACCATTTACAGTGCTTATCTTTTTTTGTCTCCACATTTATCAGCATTAATACTTGCATGGAAAGGTGTGTTTGTCCACTGACATTGTAATTTTCATCTTATCTGTAGTGAACAAATACAAAAATAAAATACAATAGTAATTTCAACAGCTTATGCTGCAGCAGTGCAAGCAGGTAGATTTTTAGACTTTTCATTTGACACATAAGGAAGCACATACAGATACAAGTCATACCTGTTTGGTTGTGTGAGAAACATGCAAATGTTGTCTCCCTATTATCACAGCAAAATCTCCCATTCATTACAGTATTATCTCAGCAGAACATCAATGGATTTAGTTGTAACACCGAAAATCTCCATTCACTGCCCATTAAGTATTTAGGTGCTAATGCACTACAGGGATGAAACAATTCCATGCAATTCAATGAAATGCTTGAAATAGGATGCTTTACAAGTTTATAATTTCTGTGCCTCTGCAGTATTAAGCAACGCCCATGAAGCTCTTTTGAGTATGTTAATATTGTTCACATTGCAGATGCAGTTCATCTACTAAATTGTCACACAGCTTGCAATTCAGAGAAATGCAGTCCAAAGTTGTTTGACTTGAATATTACCAATGAGTCCAGAGTCAAAATGTAGCACTTCTACATAATCCTTCTAAAGTAGTGCCAACATTGTAAATGATACCCTGAAGAAGGAAGTTATTTTTTAATCAATCTACAAAAATATTTAAGTAGTAGCACAAAAAAACCAAAATGCATTATCACAGAGGACACTAGAATAAAAATAACTTCAAATATATTTATTAGAGAAATCTAGTACTATAAATTAATTCAAAGCAAGGCAAGGCATTTTTATAAATAACTTAATTCAGACTAGAGACTCGCATTGATGGTCACATTCATCCACCCCAGAGTAATGAGGGAAGGAAAAGATCTTGGTAAACCACTCTCAATCCTCTACCAGCAGACCCTGTAACTGGAGAATTTCCAGCTGACTGGAAATTAGCAAATGTAAAGCCAAACTACAAGAAGCATCTGAAGGACGATTCAGGGAACTACAGGCTTGTCAGCCTGACCTCAGTTCTGAGCAAGATTATGGAAGAGATCATCCTGAGTGCCATTACATGGCACGTGCAGGACAATCAGGGGATCAAGTCCAGCCAACATGGACTTACGAAAGGTGGTTCCTGCTTGGTCAACCTGACCTTCTTCTATGACCAAGTGACCCACTCAGTAGATGAGGAAAAGGCTGTGGGTATACTCTATCTAACTTCAGTAAAGCATTTGACAGAGTCTCCCACAGCATCCTCCTAGACAGGTGAACATCTAAATAAAAACTGGGCTGGATGGCCAGGCTTGGAGTGTTATGGTGAATGGAACTAAATCCTCGTGGTAGTGGGTCACTAGTGGTGTTCCCCAGGGCTCAGTTTTGGGGCTGGTGCCTGTTTAACATCTGCTTTGATGATCTGAACCTGGGGATTCAGGGTACCTTCAGTAAATTTGCAGAAAACGCTAAGTTGGGTGGGAGCATTGATCTGCTCAAGAGCAGGAAGGCTCTGCAGGGAAATCTGGACAAACTCAATAAATGGGCTGAGGACAACATCATGAGGACGAAGGGGAAGTTCTGGGTCCTGCACTCAAGTCCCAGCAACCCCATGATGTCTGACAGGCTTGGGGAGGAGTGGCTCAGGACCTGTTCAGCAGAAAGGGACCTGGGGGTGCTCAGTATGAGCCAGAAGTGTGCCCAGGTGGCCAAGAAGATCAATGGCATCCTGGCCTGTATGAAGAACAGTGTGGCCAGCAGGACCAGAGTAGTGATCACCCTCCTGTACTTGGCATTGGTGAGGCCATACCTCAAGTACTGTGGTTCAGGTCTGCGCCTCTCACTTTAGAAAGGACATTGAGGTGCTGGAGCGTGGCCAAAG
>VXBI01007040.1:98809-129602 GCA_013397375.1 Toxostoma redivivum | reverse complement strand
AAGGAACCACCATGAATATGATAAACTCTGAAAGGAAACAAAGGGACTCTGCTGCGGGTTAGGAAAAAGGGTATATAAGCTGCCCTCTCGGAACAGCTGGGGTGGACGGAGTGGTTTTGGTGCGATAGAGGCCAGACCCTCGTTCACCCAGCCTTTCTCCCGGAGTTGTGTGCTGTCATTTTTGATTGTTGGCTGTCAGGACTGTAACACGGTCGTGAATAAATTTATTTTGATTTAGTTTAATTACGATTGGGCACATTTTTATTTTTACCTATAACACTAGGGGAAAAAAATTCTGTGTTAGGGTGGTCAGGCATTGGAATAGGTTGCCCAGGGTGGAGGCACCATCCCTGGAGATGTTTAAGAGATGGCTGGATCTGGATGATGTGATTTAGTGGTTTAGGAGTTATAGTGGTGGTTCTGGGTTGACAGCTGGATTTCATGATCTTAAGGATCTCTTTCAATCTTAATGATTCTATGACTTTTAGACAGTTTAATGGATACCTGTTTTAGAAGTCCTAAACTAGAGTCTGCATACATGTTTTAAAGTTCTCACTATAACATAATAAGTAATAAATTATTACTTTTGGCCTAATCACATGTCATTTCTCTAAAGAGTTTGCAATCTAACTGATGAGCCAAAACCAATACTGGATACAGAAACAATACTGTGCTGAATACAAAGAGAAATTCTGGCAGCAGGACTTCATCAGACCACAGAAAGTCATTATTTCAAATGTGTTTCAGCATCATCCTTTTCTTCACCTTTTTATTTTTTAATAAATTATAATATACAGAGAAATTTTAATGAGAGTTATCTGAAGTAAACAAACTAAGCAGTGTTGAAACCTTAGATAGAGTTCTATCACCATACCCAAAACTGCCACATTTGTTAGGGTTTATTAGACTTCCAGAGGTTCAAGAGAACATAAAGATCAGCTGTCTTGCTAAATTAAAATTTTCCATGGCATAAAACTAAAACCTCTTTCAACAAGTTACAATCCTTTTACTTGTTATTTACATAAATAAATGGAGCACAATGTGTTGAAAGGCTCTATTCTAATTTGATGAACTTCTAGAATGACTTCTGAAAACTTTTATGAGTTTAGAGGGGCAGGTGAGCTTTTGGGGTACACTACATGTGTTTATTCTGATACTAGTTGCTTAAATCATTCCCCTTTCTTTTCATTTACCCAGGTTATCCTTCTCCTAATACTCAGCATGATTCTGAAATCTGATCTGCTGGTAACAAACATCTTGATTCCGTTTCCAAGATTACACCCTTATTTAAAGGTCATCTAAATTAAAAAATCATTAAAAGAAATGTCGTCCTTTGTCTTCAAACTCTCTCCCCTATCCACTCCAGGCACTCATTTATTTTTTTTAGTAATAAAAGGGCATATTTTTCCTATCTCCTTTCTAGTCTTTCTCTAATTAATGACACAGGCAGATCAACACAGGAAAATGAAGCTGCAACTCATTCAGGCTTGGTTTCTTTAGTACAAGAACAATAGTAGCAAAGACAAAAAGACACAGAATTTACAGTAAGGTAGCATTTAAAGAAGAAATTCCCTAGCAATTTGAATACATACTCTGTTTACAGAGTAAAGAAAGCCTCTATAATAAAACCAAGATCCAGTTGGAGGATGTTCTACCAATGACTGCATAACTAATTATTAGAAATCATAACACACATTCCACAGAGGCCAATATTGAATTGAGTTACTGTCATGCGTGCATGGTCTTCTGGTCTATTCAATCAAATTCTGGCTCCTTAAAACCCAGAGGGATAACTTCTGTTCTTAGTTATACAGCTGTCCTCAATGGAAATTGTCAAGAATACAGGCCAAGTGTTTAAAGTGCAGTATATGTTTAAAGAAATGTTCACATTAATTCAGAATTTGTTATTTTTCCATATGAGAGCTATACAGTGAAAAAGATGACATCTCCATACAGCACATGCTCAATTTTTTATTATGATGGAGATTAAGATTGCTATGTTTTGCAAAGATGATGCTTTATAAGCTTGTAAAAAACCCACTTACTCAAACCATACCCCAAAACAAGACAACTGTGTAACAGTCCTCATAGCTGGCCTCCAAAACCACCAGAAGCAATAACCTCTAAAAAAGATTATTTTCTTTTGGTATCCAGTCAACTCATGACTCTCAGCAAGTGGAGAAGCAACGAGATACAGTCAAGACACCTGAGCAGTATTTAAGTTCCAAGATGGATATTTCCAAACAACTTATTTGTCAGGGATTCTATGGTGCCTTGTGTGTCCTACAGGCAGTATGCAAGTGTTACCAGTTACACCTATACTCAATAGTTGCTAAAAGACATGCCATGAAAGCCCTGAATAGATAGCACAGAAAGCACCTTAGATAGATAAGCCTTAAATAGAATCATCTTGGGAAAATATGATGTTGAAACAAAAACTAATGCTTCTAACACTCAGCATTCCCTCAGTAAACCAACTGAGCACATTAATTTAATTAAGTTTAATTAAGCAGTAGGTTTTTCTAGAGTCACTTCAACATTTTAAGAAGATTAAGTGTTTGCATTGTCAAATACAAACTAAAACATAGTAATTAGAAGCAGAGAAGTGTCTGATGAACAATCATATTCTACAAACAGTATTAACCACACTATCCTGCCTGTAGAATCTGGGAAAAAGATATACTTCAAAATTGCAGAAATGTTAAATGTAAAATATTTCTTGCAGATTTTTAATCCAAATGAAACCAACTTATTACAGTATTTGTTGGAGCCTGGTTTTAATTAAATACAGGAAGGATATTAAAACTTCCAAGACATTTTTTTAAGCCACAACAGAAGAAACGGCACAATTGCATAATTGGAACCAAATCCAAACCCCATTTCCTTCTTATTTACCAGTATCATCTAAAGGACACTATTTAGATGCTGAAAGGTCTGGAGCTTACAACTGTGAATCATCTAAAAGTAAAAAATTTCAAAGGAATAGTACAACATGGGTTAAAAGTTTATAGATGAGAGATATAGAAAGTTTCTGCTCACTGAAAAACCACATCCTAAGAGTTACCGTATCTCTTGTTCAAAAAAATCCTAGAATCCTATTTTGCTAAGGGGAAAGAAATCTTCTTTGGTAGTAATAAGTGTTTAAAACACAGAATTTGAAAGAAAGATACGTATTTTAAGATATTCTAAAAATAGTATTTCTTCAGAGAACAGGATCTCACTTATCATTCGGTTCTACACAGATCACAAATATGAAACTAATTTGCCAGTCAGTGGAATAGTTTTTTTAAAAGTTTCAGATCAGTTTTGTTGGCAGTTGAATTCATTTCAATGCTCTCTGTTATTTGTATGTCTGTGCAGGAAATTAGTATCAAAAGCATTCTCCAGCCCTCTCCTCCACAAAACAAAGTAAACCCAAAAAAACCCCCAAAAAAACTCAAAACAAAATAAACCCAACCCCCCCCCCAAAAAAAAAAGAAACACAAAAACAAAATAAACCAAAAACCACCCCCAAAAAAACCAAAACCAAAATTTTAAATCTTCTTGCACTTCTACAAAGCATGCAGAAAAATGAAATTATAGTGCACACACAGATGGACATTTAGATGTTACATTTTCTGCTATATAATAAACCAAGTAGTTTTAAAGATTTTCTAATTACCTGAGTGTCTTAACCCCTGGGGGTTTTATTCCTTTCTGACATAGTCAAAGTAATCAACACTGAACAATGAAGACATATGTATTGGCCAGGTTCACAATTTTCAGTTCAGATGAAGGGATGAACAAAAGATCTAAGCACACTGCTGTATTAGCTCAGTGCATGAAATAATGGCAAAACCAAGAAGTTTCATACAAGACCTTGTTGTGGCAACACTATAAATAGGAGGGTTCAGTACTCATAGAAGATTCCTTTTTTTCTCATTAAAAATGACTACACTTCAGTGAAACTCATGTTGAAGGAAAAGTTATCACAATGTCACTGTTTGACCTCCAAATCCTACCATTAATCAACACCAACAAGAACCTAATAAACTGAAAGTCTAAAATTTTAGGTCCCTTATTTTTTTGGCAGCATCCATGAGAAATGCCAAAAAGTCCTTTTTTTAAAACATTCATCACATGAAGAAAAGCTAGATTTGGATACCTAGTTGGGAGGTAAAAGGACAATCTCTTTGGAAACATCTATCTTTAAAGACTTTGACCATATCACAGTAATTGTCTAAAAAAGTTCAAAAAGTTTAAAAAAAGTTCATTACCACCAGAAGCACTGTGAAAGTAATTTATTTAATTACATCAATTTTCAGATTTGTACTACTCTTTCTTAGTAAAGACATTCACCCTTAAAGACTTATAAGTAGCCACCAGTCTTATAAAAGGAAAGAAAACAAACCAAGAAACTAGACATTCTGAGACTCAGCTACCACTTATGTTTTTCTTCATTCATTTTAACACATCTTTTTAATGGGATTAATCACATGTTTTTATTTTTTTTTTTTACTTTAGAACCTCCTCCATTAATATTTCTTCCAATTTAACAGAAGTTCTCATTACAGTCTTAGGCCAACACCCTAACATTAATTTGGACTGAAGCAACAGGATCATCTAAAACAAAAAAGCTGTTTTCTGAGTAACATCTTTTATCCATACTCTGTTCCAATATACCAAATTATTTAACTATCATTTACCAACACTGAAGTAAATAAAAACATTTCTCAATGAGAGTGTGCATTTATGGAATTACTTCTTAATATCTTTTAGCTAACTATATTTTGACAACAAGCAGGGAAGAGAATGTTTACAAAAAAACAGAAAAACTACTAAGCTTTTCCTTGACCTTTTAGCACTGCTTCAACTAATCATGCAGAAGACAAGCACCACATCACATGCTTTTTTCACTAACATCTATCCAAGTCTTCAATCTCTCCCACATGTATGATAGTGAGTGGCCTAAAGAATGATGTGTGGAAGTTCAGATAGAAATTTTGCAATATAAGAACACTTCTGTGTATAGACAAATCTACTCTAGTCAAGGAAAAAGGTTATAAAGAAAAATAAGGTAACAAAATGAGCTGAAATAAGAGAGCTACAGAAACACCTAACTTCAACTCTTCTTGCATTTAGCATTTGATAAAATATTGAATAATAATCAAGAAGACTTCATTAAAAAAAAAAAACAAAAACCAGTGGAGCAAGGAATTAAACACACACACCCCTCCCAGAATTACTCTGAAAATTAATAAAAATTATCAGAAGTATTTTATAAAATTAGAAATTAAAAAGATCAAGGAGCAGCTACCATAATATATAACACTACAATACCTTAAACATAAACGCCCCCTGCATCCATATATATATAAAATATTTAATAAGTATTTAACACACATTTAAAATATTTTTCCGAATTGCTTTTTTCTAAAAATTTTTCCAATACAGATACAACATTTGCAAATATATTTCAGTATAATTAAGTTCAATTCTTACAAACATTTGTTCGGAAATGAATGAAATGTTCTTTATTGATTTAAGCAAGAATCTCCCCTCTTTTCTGATTTCAATAGTTATTCAGACAAAAACAGTAGGCACTAAAACAAGAGCAACCTCAGTCATTAGTCTCAACCATTGTTATCATACAATGATATAGGTGTCCACCTTCTTGCTCATACCTGAGCAACACTTAGCACAATGGGCACTGTCATTTCTCAGCTGCACTGACAGTAATAATGTGAAGAAAAATACAATTGAATAAAGATAAAAACAATAGAGCACTGCAGTTGTTTTAATTATGACTACATACGATTTTGATGTACATTTTAAAATGTAAACAAAAATTCCTCTGTACCATGTGCCCAGTTGGTACCTACATCAACAAGACAACGTATCATCTGATCATATGCAGCTCATATCAATGTCACTTGCTTTTTAGAAATTATAAATCATTGCACCAATGGCATTTAAATATTCAAAGGAGAGTTAAAGTTCTCATTATTTGTAGTATATACTGTATATTTCACATTCAAAACAACTTTGCCTTTAATGTCTAGGAAAAATGCTGTGTCTTCAAGCTTACTTCATTCTTTAAGTCCTAGAGCCAAAAGGCAGACCTTCTGGATTACATTACTTTGAAATTTGTATGATACTTTAATACTCTGGGTGATTTTGCACAAGTTATTCAGTCACTCTAGAAGTAATGTTACCCAATGCCAAAGCCTTCCTTCCAACACTGGTTTCACCACTTAGGCTGTTCTGTCTCCAATTACTCACTACAACTGTTACAATCTCAGCGATATTATAAATCTTGATTAACCTGTGTTTTCAAAGAACATGGCAGTCCTTTGCAAAAAGTCAAAACCAAACTTAGTGCAGTAGTAACAATAACCACATCATATAAAATGCTCACTACCAGAGTGGCAGGTTACGAGAATGATCACTAAAGTAATTTTTATTGTTGCCATTAGTTATACTAACTAATGCACATTAATTTATATAAAAATGGTATTTTTAGGTTCAAACATCTACACAACAAAATTTTTTTACAACTCCTACCTGAGTTGACAAGAGATTGCAGTCAATGTGTAGTCCTCTTCCTGTCTTGTACCTCTGAAGTAAACCAGCCATAATTGCTCCATATGTATACAACCCAGTAGCAAGATCTGTCATTGCTACTCCTGGTCTAACTGGCTCACCATCCTAAAGAAAAAGAAAACATCCCAAAATGAAACAAGACAAAAAAAAATATAAAGAAAAAAATTAAAAGCAGGGAAACAAGCAGAGACAATACAATTGTGCAGGATCGTATTTGCACGACAGAGACATGGTGCGATGACTCGTGTGACTGGAGTCTTGGAATGCAGGACTATGGGCTCATTAGGAAAGACAGGCAAAGGAGCCAAGGAAGCAGTGTTTCCCTCTACATCAATGAGCAGCTGGACCACACAGAGTTTCACTGGGGATGTGTGGTGGTTTGTATAGGATGTACGTACAGGATGGATGAAGAGCTGACTGAGAGCACAGGGAGGACAATTGCAGGCAATATTGTAATCCTGCTACGTGCCCACCCAGGGAAATGGAGCGGATGGGGCCCTTGATAGATTGCAGTGGGCTCACATTCACAAGCCCTGGTCCTCATGGGAGGCTTCAACCACCCCAATGTATGTTGGAGAGACAACAACATAGAACCACATGCTTTAGGAAATTATCAGGTTCAAGACCATCTAGGAAACCTGAAGGTGCATAAGCCCATTGGACTTGATGACATACATCTATAGGATGTGAGGAATCTGGCAGTGGGAATGGCTAATCCACTATCCATCATATTAGAGAAGTCATGATAGTCCCAGGAAGTTCCCACTGACTGGAAAAAGGGAAACAGCCCCCATATTTAAAAAGGGTAAAAAAGAAAACACAGGGAACTATGGGCCCACCAGTCTCCTCTTCCTATCCAGCAGGATTATAGAGCAGATTCTCCTGGGAGCTATGCTAAGGCACATGGAAAATAAGCAGGTGATTTGTGACAGCCAACACAGCTTCAACTATGGGCAAATTGTGCCTGACACATTTAGTGGCCTTCTATGATGGGGTTACAGCAGTAATAGATCTGGGAAGAGTGAGTGATGTCATCTACTTGGACTTGTGCAAAGCATTTGACACCATCCCACATGACAGGCTTGTCTCTGCACTGGCCACTTGGTAGATAAGGAATTGGCTGGATGGTGGCACTCAGCTGCAGTTAGTGCACGAAATTAGTATCTTTGAGTGAACTGATGTACAAAAATTACCACTGAAAACCAGGTATTCTTGCAGCATGTACACAAAACTGCCACTTAGTGATGCCACACACTGCAAATCAAGAAGGATTTATTATGCAACTTTTTGTCCCTATAGTGCTTCAACTCACCAGTGCAAAGAGAAAAGAGATAATGTTAGAGACGAGAAGTTAGTGAAGACTGAATTTTATTATGCCTAGAAGCCAAAGGCCTAAACAATTTCTAAAATATGCTGAGGCAGGTGCCTGTCTGTTTAGAAGGTAGAACCATATTGCTTCTTTCTTCTCACTCCCTTTTTCTCCCTCCTCTTCAAACTGAGTCAAAGCTCAGTTTTTCAAAGCTCAGTTTTGTATTTTCCACTATACACACTCCAGGCTTCTAGTAAAAAAACAAAATCAATTTTTTGTTTAGATATGTAAATATTACACATGCAAATACATGTAAATTTGTGACCTTCTGACTGAATTCACTGAAAAGTTGTTTGTTCAAATATCCTTTTTCTGTATATCATCCCTTTTCTAGAATCAAGGGAAGAATCTTCATGTTACATCATGTGTTTCAGAACTTCTGTAGTCACTGGCATTATATACATCCCCTCTGAGACCAATGGCAAAATGAACTTCTAATTTCAGCCCAGCTAAGCTTTTATCATAGTGCTTCTTCTGAAATAGTCTCGATTTCCTACTCTAGAAAGTTTGAGGTCAGGTGATCAGATTATCACAGCAGTTCGTTATTTTGAAATCTTACTTTTTGTTTGGTTGGTTTTTCTAAGTTTTAATCTTTGAAGAAAAATAGCAGCAAAGCTAACGAGACTCTTCCAGAGTTCTGGTACCTAAGTAAGCCTACCATAAGACAACTTAAAATCATTAAAATTGATAAATAACAACTGTTTGTCAAGTTACCATAAATGTATTTAAACTAATGCAGCATTAATTCAATAAAATTAAATTTACAGAGTTATTTCAATTAGCCATGTCTAAACTCTTAAGTATAAATATTGTAATAATGATCTTCTAGAAAAGTCTGCAAGAATTGTTTCTTGATAATTATTAAATAAATAGTGCCTTGGCTTCATGTAAGAAAACCTTCACCATCATTTTTTCTTTTCCACTCCAACAGGATTTACAAGTCATATATGTTATTATCTTTTTCTTTTAAAAATTTATATTTTATTATCAACTGCACTAATAGACCTATTCTGAAATAAAAGACAGTAGAACAATATTTTCTACATAAGATGGAAAAGGCTGCTATTTTATTCATATCATGAAATTGACTAAAAATTACAAAATCTGTATAAAATATAAATTTTTTTAAAAATATTAGTTATTCTCATTCAAATCACAGTAAGGAACAGTCTGTGACTATCTATAGCCTAGATACCCACAGGACGATACATAAAGTACACAATATTAAGGTGAACACTGCTTTAGGAAGTAGTACTTTTTTGAAGAATCTCTTATTTCTTCCCTTACTTCAGCTTCCCAATACAAACCACAACTCAAAGATTCCAGCTATTTATCACCCTCATTGTACCCAACTTGGGAAAAACAGGAAAGTTCGTTTTTCACTTTTATATGCACAGGTCTACCCAGAAAACTTATTAGCCCATGAGAAGGTTTTTGCTCCTCAGAGCTACTACAGAGAAATGTAAGAAAAAACCAACCAACCAACCAAAAAAAGTAGCAAAACCCAAACAAAAAACAAAAACATAAAAAACCCACACAGCAAAAAACCACACACACAAAAACACCGGACCAAAATCAAAAAAATTAACTCATATTATCTGTTGTAACTAATCAGTTTGTTAAATAGTTCTTTCTTTACTATAGCCACTTCATTGCATTCACTAGGTTGAGAAGAAATCAAAAGGACTTTAGATGTTGCAAACAGATGTGCTGCAAAATTCTCAGTTTGAAAACACTTTCCACTGTTTCCAGAGTGTTATTAATTTCACCCTTGAAGGAGAATACAACATTTTAAAAATGGAGAAATTCAGATTATTTTAACAGGTTGTTATATTTGTTATATTTATCCAGAACCTTCCTCATCAAGTAATAAACTAATGCTTAAAAGCAAACACTTCCTTTACCTCAGTAAAAAGTGCACCTTTTATTTCTCACCTTAGCTCATCTTTCTTTACTTTCACAGTTTCCTCTTACAGAGCACTCCTACAAACTGCTATATATACTGCTATATTATTTTTTAACGTGCTGGCTTTGCTTTATAATAACACTCCACAAGCTATAATTCTGCGCCAGTCCACACAATTTCTAGCCATCCTTGGTCTTTCTACCAAGACTTATGACTAGCTGCCATGTCTCACCATTTAATCAGCTTTAATCAGCTCCTGTGCCACAAACAAGTCTTTCTGTGGCAGGATGCACAGCTGTAAATACTGAAATGGATTCATTCAGGCTTTTATCACTATCCTGCAGAACAAGGGATGTGAAGCTGCTTTATGTGAAGGATAAAGCTACACACACAGAGAGAAATACCTTCCCTTAGACAGAGCTTCTGCCAGCACAGCAGTACCTTTGTGTAGCTAACATTTTACCAGTTACCTGGGCAAAGTAAAGATCCATACATTATCTTTTAATCAAGGAAGTTATTTCAGAAGTGACAAACACCACCACCCCTGCCAAACAAAAATCATATTATTGTTTTGGTAGGGACACCAAATGTAGCCCTAGCCAGGGAGAACGTGTCTTAAGCAAACAAAGCTGCCATCCAGCCTCACAGGCTGGCTTGTACCCTAAATTAGGTGCAGCATCAGTATTTGCCCTTTCCTCATTTGAAAGGATAAAGATTCATACCAGTAGGACAAACCTTTTGTTTTTAAATCACTGTGCTTTGCTATTTTTTTTTTTTTGCTAGCTTACACTTTTATTCATAATTTTTGCTGTTTGTTAAATTCCTTACAATTTGTCAACATATTCTGGCCCAGATATAGCCACAAAAATGTTCAGTTTTTTATTGCCCTGAGTTTGGGGGTTTTTTGCCCTTTGACATAATTTCTCTTCCCAAACTTACATCAATAATACAAAACCCATCCACTTAAAATGAAAATTGTTTTGAAATGACATGCTTAATAAAAGTATTCTACGTCCAGTAGTCTTTACAGATGTGAAATAATTGCTGAAGCTAATATGAACCAGCAGTGGCTGCATTTTCCAACAGCTCTGAGCTATATATACCATGCGTATTCTTTAGTAACAGTTTGTTTGGTAATAAACCAAAGAATGGCCTCAATGGATTGAAGATTAAATGCTGTCTCATATTCAGTAAAACAAAAATGTTTTCTCTGCAAGAAAGAATACACCACCGTAAAGGTACTCCAAGTATTGAAGACCACGTGTAATAATAATCCACTAGGAGATGGAAGGGGATTTGTAACCAAATAGGGTTTTATTTAATTAATTTCAAGTTATTGCCTTGATGAGTCATAGAAATTTTCATCAAATGGATATTCGTCTGGCACTGATGTATCTGAATATATTAAGTAAGAGCTCTCTGTTCATCAAATATGAAACTTGAAACTGGTGTTTAATCAGGAAATATCTATAAATTATGTTGTCCAGGACAATAAAATTATCATCAGTGCAAACTTTGTCCTTTAGTATATTTTAATCTATGTAAGGAAAACCTGAATGGGTCCGGAAGCAACTACTTTCATTCAAAATGGGTTTGTGTTAGAGATTTATACAAAACAGATTCCCCTCATAAACACAATAGAATTGCAAATTTCACAGGTGTGATACACTTCTAATACAGAAGTAATCAAGTACGTTTAAGAGCTTGAATCACATGCAGGTTTCTGTACACAAAACACTATTCTACCGTGCTTGGCTTTGTAAAATCAGCCAAAACAACACTAGCACAAATGCAGTTGTTTGTGCCAATAATTTCGCAATATTGCAGAAGATATAGTTCATTTCAAGGTTCAGAATATCACTCAGAAGCATTTCAAATTTATTACCATTAAGTGATACCAGGGGAAAAAAGCAAGCTGTTAATTTCTTTTTATAGGAGGGAATATATACTGCTATTGGATTATACGTATTTGTACATGTCAGATACAGGAAAAAATTTTAGTCCCCTATTATTAAAATGCTTTCTAAAGAACTGTAAATATTTATACCTCGATATAAATATGTATACCTCAACATTAAACACCTCAGTCATGTATGTAGAATGCTTTTTTTCTGCTGCTCAGATTCATTACAATTTGTCTGCTGCCTCAGCTGATGCTTCTAAGACCATCCTGCAAGAATATTCAATTGTTTGTTTACCAAAGGAACATTTCCAAAGAGCACTGTTGCACTGATGATGTAATGCTGATTATCTATAGCTACTGCAATTAAATACAAAACCAACACCATCTGTTATAATTTTTCCTTTTTTTCATTTCTAGTTTATAAGAGTAGCCTTTTCTATTTTATTCTAAAAAAAAAAAATCAGACCCTAGTCTACCCATTCAACTGAACTTATTACTTTTAGCCCATTAATTCCATGTTATCTAGCCAGCAAATAATTTAAGCTTTATTAAAAAAATAAAAAAAAAACCCAAACAAACAAGCCAAAACAAAAAAATCCCAGCATGAAATTTTGTTTTCTTTTTTCTTCTTTTTCTTTGGCCACTTTTCTACATGCTGACTGAAACACGTTTTGTTCAGACTTAGTTTTGTGAAATTGTAAACACAATTCTGTCAGATGAACATAAATGTAAAAAAATTGAACATTTTACTATTAATAACACTTTGCTACTTTAAAGTAACTTTCAAACAAGCATCCAGTATGATTTTAAAGCCACTTGGGAAAGTTTTCACTACAACAACAAAAAGCACATTTGTTTTTTTGGAGTTATTGACTACTTAAGTATTTGGAACAGTACTATCCCTCTACACATCAAAAAATGGTTTAGAGAAACTGAGGAAATACTACATGAACAACTTCAAATAAAGAAAAATAAGCAAATTTTAGCATGCCTACTTTAATCACACAAAAGAGTGACTAAGTTTGAATGAATTATCAGAAGCCTCTACTGAACAGACAAAGCTGTCACTAACAAGGACTGATTCCTGTGATTATATTACCTCAGGTCTTGGTGAGGAGATGCGAACATCTGGTTTTCCAGTGTAGGTCTTAACACAATCTTTTAATAAAATCCATCTCCATAACAGCCACTGAGGACTATTACTTTCATAATATAACTTCAGTACAACAGTTATTTATTCTTGTATTCACATATCATATGATACGTGTTTTTCAATCTTTCTGTCAGTTCTTCTTTATCCATGTTGTACTAACAACATCTTCCCCTTTCTAACTGTTTTTGTACCCTTTTAATTTTGATTAGTGTATTTTGAGGTGTGCATGAAGTTTCTAGCATTGTATTGGAAGTATTAACCTCCATTCTACAGAAAAAATGTTATATTTACTTACACTACAATTATTGTGATCAGTCATTGCTTAGTGCATATCTGGATTATGTGTTTGAAGGGGAGTGCCTGTACTCCATTTCATGTCTTCTTATGTTCTAAGATGGGGCATCCCATGAGTACATACCAACAACACAGCAGAAATGGACAATCTCAGGAAACTAGACACAAGATGTTTCAGCTTACTCAGTCCAAAAATGCTTGGTTTTGGCTTTTTCTCTCTAATAAAAAGGACAACTCTGGTAACAATAGTTGCCAGAAGTACAAACTTCTGATGCTTGCCATTGTTCCCAGTAGAAAACAAGACTCTTGGCAGAATAACAACCCTAAAATAGAGTTGTGTCCAGACCATGTGTGGTTAGCTTTCAACAACCTACTCAAACATGAACAGCTGACACTTAGTACAGAAACTTTATTAATTCCTTGTTTATCCAGAACATGCAAGTACTGTACTCACAAGATCTGCACTACTGTTTCCAGAGTACCAGGAGCAGTGCCACAGAACAGTATCTAGCATTTATAATGCATAGAACAGACTTGTAACACTACCTCACTTGAAAAGGGACATTTGGGGACCAAATTCCCTGCATCTGTAGGTGATTCAAGACAGCTTAATTAAACACTTATTTGGCCAGCATTTTTCTGAGGTGAAGACACATATTCTGTGTACCTCTAGAATCCAGATCCTAAACTTCTGTTATGCTTCCCGAACTACCACAACTACCAAAGATCTTGGGTGTCAGTGGGAATAGGAAGCACATAAAGCTTTTCCAGAAATGCATGGTATCTGTCTGCCTATTTGCAGAATGATTGAAAAAATCCCAGCTTTGGTCAGATTTATCTAGATAGCTTCACGATTCCCGCTTTTACAAAGGGAATATCAATATCCAAGCATCAGTGAGACTTCACACTCATAGGTATGGTTCAATCATCCAGCTGTCAACAATATTGACAAAGTTCAAGAGCTACTAAGTGACTACAAGTGGCCATTAACTGGTTAGCATACATTGCCAATTAATTTACTGGAGATTTAGAATTTTTCTTTTTTCTTTAATTTTCTGCTTCTTGAGCATTTTTCTTTACAAGCCTGGAGTGAAATACTTGCAGTATATAAGTCTATTATTTTCTTAGATTCCCAGAGATGGGACCTCTTGTTGAAATCAGGAGGGTTTGCATAACAGATGTATTAGCATAGGCTGACTTGTTCCATGCAGCAGCTAGTTTTGGGAAATGGCACACAGATTCTATGAAATTTCTAAGTTGTGCACTATACCTCATGCCCTGTGATATGCATGAGACCAGAAACAGCAGCAGCAATGGAGTCATATCCACCTCTCTGAACCACTGGACCAGTCTGACCATAACCTAAAAGGGAAACAGAACAATTAGTAATTCAATCAAGGACAAGTACAATGTAAACTATTATTGCTCCTCAGCTTTTGTTAACAAGCTGTCCAAATTGTACAACCAATGTATTCTATTTATTCCTGCACATTTTTAAAGTTAGATTTATCCTCTGTGGGTTGAGGATGTATTTGATCTTAATTCTAGATAGACTTGTATCCCTGCTATGTTTCATACCTTTTGGATTAAAATTTCCTTTTTAATTCACTGTGTCAGCTGAGGTTGGAGTCAGATTATATCAGCGAATCTACAGTATCTCTACAGGCCTACAATTGCTGTCCAACAGGGTCCATCTTGCCTGTGTTATCTCCACTCTTCTGTAAGGATATCTTGAATACCCCAAACAATACTAAAATCATGACACTATGGTTTGGACACATTAATTGTTCCTCCCTCATTTCTGTTACTAGATTCTGTACCTAAACAGAGCTATCTTCAAAACAAAACATTGTTTACAAGAGATGGCAAGTCTTTAGCAAGAACGTACAATCTGTTTGCCAAGAGTTAGCATCAATGAAATCCAAAATACTGAGAATTTGTGCTGAACTACCTAAATACAGTTTTGTTCAGCTGTATAATTAACTTAAAATAAACAGCTGTAGCCAGAAGGATGCTGTCTTGCTTTTCTTTGCTATAGTCATCATGTTCTTCCAGGAACAACCACAAAATCTTCCAATTGAGGAGGTCTTGCACAAGCAGCTGAGGAGGTCACTGGAACCAGTGACCACCAGCACAGAGGGTAGAAGCCAATAGGGAAGGAGCAACATATTTGATTGATCATTTCTATTAGTTCGAATAATATCAAAGCCCTCAATAATCAGATTTAAGCACTTCTAGAAGAGGAAGCACAGTCAAAGCTATTCTTGTGCTTTCTTTTCTGGTATCTCTAACAGATATCAGATCTCTAAGATCCCTTGGAGCAGTTACAAGATATTTGTCACAGACAAGATTCCTAATTTAACTTTAGTTTCAAAACAACATTTCTGTTTAATTCTTACCTGTGAGGAAAGTATTAGAATTATATTATATCAACATCTATTGCAAGGTAAAAATTCCTGAATCTCCTAGATTCCTCTTCATAATTTGCCTGGAAAAATATTCTATATACAGTCTGTTCAGTAGATATGACAGTCTAAACACTGGCTTTGTGAATTAGAGCAGACAATTAAAAATCATTTTTCATTGAGGTAATCTACCTCAGTTCCTCCACTTGACTGATGCTATTATGTGCATAATTCATAAATTACTCCTAATATATAGTACGAGAGGATTATGATGACTGAAAACTGGAGTTAAAGCACTTTGTTACTCCAATTAATAAATAATACCAAGCAAAACAATATCCACTTACCACACAGCTTTCCCCATTCTACCACAAACTATCTCAATTGCCTGATTGAGACATGAGACCCACATTGTGCAAAGCTGTAGAGGAACTCAGCTTCTACACTCAGTGTCACAGAGAATATCAGAATACTACAGCCAATTCACTGACTTTATCAATGTCACTTCAAAACAAACATTTTGCAAGAAAAAAAGGTCAACACTTTTCTTATGGTCAAATCTGTGTCACTACTCACAAGAGAGAAGAAAAAACCTAGCAGTTTGCCCAGCTTTATTTGAAATCTGACAACAGCTGACTTTGAGATCCCGAAGAGAACTCATGGCACATCCTTTCATATTTACACTCTTAAGTTTACAGCAAAGGACAGCATATTCAAATATAAGAGGACTAGCAAATAAAATATACTGGATGCACCCAAAAATGTTCCAAAGAGCTCTAACCAGGCATATATCATTATCTCATTGGAATGAACTGTAGAATTAAAACCAGTTAAGTGTGTGGGGCCACTTCAAAAGCAAAATCTTGCTCAATAAAAAAAGTACTCAAAACAACTTTAATTGAATAGTGAAAAGCATATTGAAGTAAGTGAGAAACTACGTACTGGCCTCAATTACTAACAAAGAAAAGACAACACATCTACTCACACAAATGTTTTCATAAACAGCAAACATCTGAAAATTAAACATTTAGTATGTAAACAGAACAACTATACAACTCTTTTCCATGCTCTTCTGGTAAGGACAAACATCCATCCCTCAAACACTGAATTCAGGAAAGGTGACAGGCAACAAGATCTGCATTTTCCTAGAGGAGTTTCACAAATAAAAATTTTAAGCTCCTTTTCAGACATTGTAACAGCCAGGTTCCAAAATAAAAGGTATTATTTAATAGCTTTCTGATTAGGATTAGAACTTGGATGGAGTTTAATTAGTCTTCATAGATCAAAATAGATTAAAAAGAAAAAACTATACAATTCTGTTTGTGATCTGAATTCTGAGTGGACAAAGCTAGTGTGGGCACAAAATCTGTTGTCATTGGAAATGGCTTGCCCCAGGAACTATGGATATAGAGGATTCCGGAAGGAAAAAGTAGAGTTAAGTGGGAAACAGCTACTGGTAAAAATGAAAGATCTCATTATCCAGACAAAAATGAAAGGCTGAACATTATTTTCACGGTCAATGGAGCAACCCAGTACAGATGTTTTAGAAATAACTATGAACACAAACACAAAAAGCTTGAAGAAGAGTCCAAAACTACTTTCAAAAAATATTCAGCCTGGTACACAGATTTTACAGTAACTGTAATATATACATATACATACATATACATACATATACATATATATAAATATATAAAATAACTCCCTAAACAGAAAAATGTCACTTAAGGTTTATGTTTGTCTGAATACCCAGTGTTCTCTGATACTTAATTCAGTGTGAAAAGTGTAGATTAGCAATTACACCCTCAAATCTAAATATAGGCTCCTGTTAAATAAAATGTAGTTAGTGGTTTAAAGTTTAGATAGAGTGAAAAATACTTTAGGGTAAAAAGATAATCCCAGTTGAATATACAGAGAGAATACATTTAACAGTGATGGTCTCAGAAGGTAAGATAAAGCAGCTGATAACACTCCTGCTCCCCTTTAGTGGAGCTTATCAATGTTATCTACAGTCAATATCTAAATAGTCTCTACCAGCAAAAAAATTATTTTAGATTCATAAGTCCAGTGTAGGTATTTTTACATGGGGAATAGATTTCAGAGAGACAAAAGATTTTAAATTTTAATTTAATAAAACTAAGTGTTTTCTAAATCATTTCAGCTTGGCAGGCAGCTGCCTAGATTCTAAATCTCATGTAAAGCTTTAGATTTGTACAAAACAGAATCTGCAGAAAACAAAAGAAAATTGCACCACACTAAGCCCCTATTCAACTCCCTAAATCCCCATTCTATACCTTGCAGTAGGAAGACATTATTTCTTCTGATACCTGTCACATCCTCATCTGTCTAGAATTTAAAATCATTGCAGTATGAGCCAGTGTTCTCAACTGCAAAATGTAAATCAGTTTCACAATCAAACTGAGTACAAGACAATAACCTCTAGTTAGATCTCCAAGTGTTTCCTAAAAATTGTCATTGTCAAGGCAGTATTTAATCTGCATAGCAAGCTTTTGAAATTGCCAGAAACAGAGAATCACACAGAATCACAGAATGGGTGGGGTTGGAAGGGACCACAATGGGTCATATGGTCCAAACTCCCTGCTCAAGCAGGGTCATCCTAGAGCACATGGCACAGGATTGTGTCCAGATGGTCTATGAGTATCTGCAGTGAGGGAGACCCCACAACCTCTCTGGGCAATTTTTTCCATGTCCTTGGTCACCAGCACAGTAAAGAACTTGTTCCTCATACTCAGGGAGACCTTCCTGTGTATTAATTTCTTCCCCACTGCCTCAAGTGTTGCTTGGCACTATAAAGAGCCTGGTTCCATCCTCTTGGCACTCTCCCTTCAGGTGCTTGGAGACTTTGATGAAGTTTCCTCCCAATCATCTCGAGGCTGAACAGGCCCAGCTCTCTCAGCCTGTCATTATAGGAGAGATTATACAGTCCCTTATTCCTTTCCTTTGACCTCCAGTGGACCCACTCCAGGAGCTCCATGTCTCTCTTGTCCTGAGGAGCCCAGAACCAGACACAGCACTCCAGATGTGGCCTCACCTGGGCTGAGTGGAGGGTCAGGATCCCCTCCTCCACCTGCTGGCAATGCTCTTCCCAATGCACCCCAGGATCCCATTGGCTGCCTTGGCCACAGGGGCTCACTGCTGGCTCATGGACAGCTTGTTGTCCACCAGGACCCACAGGTCCTTCTCCACAGAGCTGCTTTCCAGCAGTTTGGCCCCCAGCCTGTGCTGGTGCAGGGCGTTATTCTTCCCCAGGTCCAGGACCTTGCAATTGCCTTTGTTGAATTTCAGCTTTCTGCCCATCTCTCAGTCTTCTAGTTCTTCTCTCCCATCTCTCTCAAAGCCCTTTTGAAGACCATTTTGAAGCCCTCTGGGGTATCTAACACTCCTCCCAGCTTTGTGTCGTCAGTGATCTTGCTGAGGAGGCATCTGCCTCTTTCCCAAGTCACTGATGAACAAGTTAAACAAAACTGGGCTGAGTACTGAGCCTTGGGGCCACCACTAGTGACAGCCTCCAGCTAGACCTGGTGCCACTGATTACAATCACTAAAGAACTATTTGCTTATTCAGCATAATCACACCTAAATCTTCCTGTTCTGACCCTGCAGCCAAGTCTATCTTCTACATAAGAAAGTGTAGAAACCTCTATTCTTTGAAGTTTTATTCTGAACAAGAAAAATTAACTGGCTATAAGAATTATGAAATAATTGGCACTGGCTGTTTTGTGTCAGCTTAAGGGAAACATGGGCCTTTACTGGAGGCATTTACAAAGCAAATGCCACAGCTTTCCACCAGAAATCCTGCACCCTTAGCTCAAACAAGAAGGAAGAAAGAGACTTTAACCAATTGGAAAGTTCTGAAAAACAGAGGATGCTAAATAGAGCCAGTAAAGATAAATTTGAACATGAAAAGTTTTAAAGAATTTTCTTAACCAAGATCTCCTCCATCACTTTTTGCTAGTCTGCAGCATTAGATAGCATATGAATATTCAAAATGGGACATGCTTAATGTAACGTCAAAAAAATCGATGTATCTGCTCCTGTACCTACTTTTCTTTTAACATTTGAGTAAATATGACCATTTAAGCTTTATAAAATAATGTGTAATATGTAATAATGCAGTTCACAGCTGTTCTAAAAAGTCTCCAGTTGTTTGATGGCCAAACCTTTGATATGGAGCAACAAGAGAAGACTTAAAGTGCCTAAAAATATTTAGCAAAACTGAAAAATAATCGTGTCAAGATAAACAGTAAATTATAAGAGCATTAAGATACTCATCACTAGCTGGGGGGCATTGCAGAAGTAACTTTATGCAGGACACTAATTGCAGCTGACTGGAGATTTATTTGGTAAAATTAATTTAAGCATATGAATTACCTGTGAATACTGGCAATATGTACACATTCCAATTAAATCTAAGAGTGAGATTGCTGCTATTATCCAATTAAATTACATTGGTATTAATATACCATAATTCCTGACAAATGGAAAGACTAATGGTATTTCTTTCTCCCAGATTTTTTTAGTTAAATCAGACACACACATTTAAAAGACTTTTTTAAAATACATTCTTCAATGGGAAATAAATCTTAGCTGCTTTTCTAGGGTTGGTGTGACATTCCTCCATGATGAAAGGGGGCCAATTATTCTGAAACATGGAAGTTACTTCTAATACAACAAAGCTTATAGTTCTGGGCTTAGTGTGCAGGAGCCATGTGATAGCACTCAAGGTTTGGAACATAGCACAGGAAAAATTATAATACTTTTAGACATCATATGGGACAAAAGTTAGGGGAAAAAATAACATGTCATAACAAATTACTGTTAGTTTATCCACTTCTAAATGGTCAATATATTTATCACATAAGAGAGACATAATTTGCCTTACAATTTGCTCTAAATGATTCTGTTCTGAGAAACAGAAATAAATATTATGAAGCGAGAAAGGTCAGGCTGAAGATTATGAAAAAAGTAATAACAGTAAAAGTTGCTGGACAGCACAGAAGTGTTACTACCCAAATTGCCAAATGTTCAAAACATCACACTAAATTTAAAAATGCTAGCAAAAAAAAAAAAAAAAACTCAAACCTTTTTCCAGAAAGAACTCTGTAAGAAAAACAAACTAATGTGTTCTTATAGGTTTAGTCTTCTAATACCATGTCAGCTACAACATAGCTTTATTTCATTTTTGCCAGACAACAATGGGATTTTTAGAGATATTCTTCATAAATTTTTAGAAAGCAGGCAAACCAATAAAACAACTTTGTCCCAGACCAAGTTGCATGTGTAGATTCTATGCTGTTCCAAGATGCGTATAGAACACACATTTGGACATCCTATTTCCTTGCCTAGGAGTTACTGATGATACCAAGACAGAATTCCTAAAGTATAAAAACAATTCATTTTGGCTAGGAGCTGCCTGAAAGCATCTGGGATAAACAGGCACTACTGTGTTGCAATATCATCACTTAAGAGCCAATTACTCTAAAAGAAATATTTTTACATAGGTTAGTTTAGATTCATTTGGGATTTTTATGAAGATTAACAAAAATGTTTCTACATTTCCCAGCCTGTTGTGCATTTGATTTGTATTTCATGAAATTTAGCAGCCCGGGATAGTGCCTTACAAACAATTTGCACCTTCAAAAAAACAACTGAGAAAGAACTAAAATTATTAAATGCACAGAAACTGGAAGGGGGGGGAACAAAAACTCATTCAACACCTAAAATCACTATTCTCACTTCTTCAATACAATGTGCTTTCAAGCTAATGATGGCCTCATAATTAAATCTACAGGACAGCCTGAATATGATTTTCTGTGTCATAAAAAGAAAGGTCAGCATTTCTTATTATGACCTGTGTTCAAAATATTTGTATCACATGCAAGAGAAAACCAAAAACCGTAATTTCTGCACTCTTTCATGATTTGATAGCATGATAAAACTGTTAAAGGCCAAATATAAAACACATTGTACTAAAAGGACAGGAAAAACCAACAAGGAGACATGTTGTCAACACAGACCAATTCCCTGTAGCTCAATTCCCAGATGACAAATGACATTACAAAGTCAGGCTGTATAGGATATTCTGAGCAAAACATAGAAAAATATGTTCAACATAGGCATTTCTACAAATAGGAACTAAACATTGTCACAAATTTGATCCAGATAGATGGCTACCCCTGCGGAATAACAAATTAATGAGAAACACCTTTTGGCTTGTTCTACTGCCAAAAGAAAATATTCAATTAAAGACCACTTACATCTTTACTTAATAAAGATTAATGAAACAAGCAGAAGAACACAAGCAATTCTCTGTGATGACAAAAGCCAAAGTCTAACAGACGCATTATATGAAACTTTGCAGTGTCAGAGCTGCCAAATGCGTTAGCGAAACGAGTAACGACTTGCGGAAAATGCCTGCCATGTGTTGGTCAGAAGGAAAGGAAGTACAACTTCCTGAATAGGCAGGCTTACAGGAGATCAGAACAGATACAAGAAAGGTGAAGTCAGAGAAAACTGTCAAGAGACATGAAAGGATGTTAAAAAAAAAAAGCCTCAAGTCAGCTAGCATAAAATCTGACCAATCTGATAAAAACATTCCATTTCCCAACTGATGATTGTACAATATCTATTGCTTTTACACATGTTGATTTAGACATTCTAGTCCTGTCTTTTGAACAAAATCAGGTGTTGGAAGGCATAGATGTAACAAAATTGTTAAATCAAACACAAAACTCTATGCTAAGATTTAGCTACTGAAAGACTAGAAGAGGACAAACAACAGCCTCTGCCAATTGTCCAATTCCATTCAATTTTCATGGGATCTGGGTACCCAGCCTCACACAAGTCCTCTTAAGGCACCAACCACACTTCTGAGACACAGCCACAGACCATTTCAAACGCCACAAGTTCCTCTTTCAAAAGGATTTTAATCTGCCTGCAAACTTCTAGGCACCATATTTTCTAGCTTTATAACATGCCAAATATAAGTTACAAGAAAACAGTCCTTCCCTCCATAGCTCAAACTATAATTACCCAAGAGATGCTATAACTTTCTTTTGCTAAGTCAGCGAAAGTTTAAGTTATCACTCTCTGAATTTCAAGGCAGAAGCAGCTTCCCAGTCTAAGTGCGGTCATTCTTCTGCATGATCTAAGAAATGAAATGTGTCATGATGACCATTTCCAAAAACAAAATTTCATTTGAGAGCTTTTAGATCACTGAGATTAGTTACTCAAACTTTACCCCCCACCTTAAAGAAGGCTGATAGACACCCTAATTCCCCATCGCTATTCTGGGTTTACACAAATATTCCCAGCTGAATACACTTAAAAGTAACAAATCACTCCTTGCTCCATGTTTGGTACAGATACAGCTGATATTAGGACTACAAATATTTATATAGTGAAAGCTAATATTAAAATAGTGAAGTGAATTACTCTCAGCAATGTAGCCATGGCATTTTCCCAGAACATCCAGGTTGCAAAACTTGCACAGAAATCAGTTAAACACCGAGGCAAGCTGTCTGTGCTAACCTGTGTGTGTCCTTACCTACTACTTTACTAGGACTGCTCTACCCACTCAGCTCTGCCACACTATTATGACTAAGGTAAGGGAGCACATATTTGTGAGAAATATCTGGCTAATCTGGAAATCAACAGAAAGACACCACACTTCAGCTCAACAGATACTAATACTCTTACTACTTCTTACAGTGAAAAAAATCATGTACAATTAAGAAGTCCCTGCACGGTGCAATTCCTATGAATATTTATGATGCTATAGCCAAGCAGTGTAGTGTAGCATCAGAGAAGTCTTCTGATAAGGACATGATTATCTATGACCTCATGACAGAAATGTAAGGTAATTACTTAATTATGTAATTATTTCTCATCTGAAACAGGTGATGTATTTCCTAAAATGGATATTACCTGAACAGACATCCTTTTGTTGTGACTGTACATAGTTATGTTGACAGAAAAATCTGTGCAACAGTGTCCAAGGAAAGAGCTGACCTTGAGCAAACACTTACTCTGGGGGTTACATGTCCATGGCTTAGAATACATACTATGACCATGATTTCTCTCTCTAAGATCAAATACATAATGTCTCAGGGGCAGAAGCTGGAAAAGCATATCAAATGAACTCAAATCAGTATGTAGTTGTTTTTTAAACTTTGCAAAAATTTCCTCAAAAGTTTTCAAAACAAATCTATACAGTTTAATTCTCAAAGAGGATTAAGTCATATGGAATGCAGCATAGTTTTTGAATTCCAGGCTGTCATGTCAATCTTTTCAATAACTTCAGTGACACTTTTTGAGCCTGATTTTAGTTCTCTTTAGTCTACACACACAAAAGGGAAGATATGATAAAATACATGGTCTGGAAATAAAGATATTTACTCTTTTCAGTTTTAATCTTAAAAGAAGTTCAATTCATTAATAAATTCATTCTCATATATTTTAAGATCATTATTTTAATTTGACAGAGAGAAATCATATATGTTCTGAGCAGGCACATGATATATAGCACCCCTTCTTATTGTACAAAGAATATAGTTTTATATGAATAAGCAACTTGTAGGTCCATAAAATAATTTTGGTAGATGTGGTCTCTTAAAAGATGTTACAAAATTTTGGCCTATTTTCATCTTAAAATGGTGGTCAGGTCATTGTAAGACATGATCACAAAAGCACTAGGTATCCTTATCCTGATTTTGCAATACCACAAGGACTCTACTGGAAAAGAAAGCCATCCTCTCTGTTAAAAAGCTTTTCTAAATGTTTAATAGGAATCTTTTTACAGAAATTTTAACAGTTACTTCTTGTTCTGTGTATAACAGATTCTTCTCTTTACAGGAGCTTTTACTTACAAGCAGACTTATCCACAAACCTATTCTCATTACATCCTTTCTTCACAGTAACATTCTCTACTTCCTATGTCTAAGTTTTCCCTACAAGACAACTCGCAGACCAATGGGTTTAGCTGTTAGCATAAACACTGGGATACAAAATGCTGTTAATGATCAGTACATGGAAAAGTGGAAGATACTAACACTATTTTGGTTTCTAAAAATGACGAAAAACGACGAAAAACAGGCTATTTTTCAATAGTTTGTGTCTTCTACACCCAAGACTGTTTTCTTTCTGTTTGCTAGCTACTGACAGTGTTGTATTTTATAACAGTACTCTAAAAAACACAAGTAATGAAAACCATATGCTTACTTGGAAAACATTTTCAGGTCAACAGCAGCTACTTACAGTCTTCCTACAAATCTAACAACACTCACAGAAAATACCGTGAAAGGGCACAAGAAAGGCACCGGATCTTTTCACCATTTTAATTAGTTATACTTGCTTCTTTGGTGAAATCACAAAACCTCACCATTTGAAACAATGAAATAAACCAAACAAAGTAAAACTGCTGCAGTCTTCATGGAGCAAGTCCATCAAGGAAAAAGCAAAGAAAAGCAAGCAAGGCAAGATCTTTCTTCCAAGTAAGGAAAAAGATTAACAAAACAAGATAAAGCAGATAAGAATGCTATTAGACAGGAGATTCCCTAAAAAATAATTCATTTCAAAATGAGCAGAGAAATTTTTAGTAATAACAAAATATTTCATGATCTTTTCATGATCAAAGTCTTCTCTTTAGACTATTAGAACTCAAACACAATAAATACTGCTTTACAAAAGCCTGCTGCATGGCTTCTGAAGATGCCTAAAATCTTCCAGTTTTATTTCTGTTAACTTAGCTAGGCAACAGTCTAAGCATAATAGCTACTGAAAAATGAACATTAAACCATCAGTAAGTGTCTTCACAGTTGTACTGTGCTGTTCATATCCAGGATTTTCAGTGTCTAATCTGGTTTTATTCACTGTAAACTAACCCAGTGTTAAATCTTACAGGTCCCAGGCTCTCTGTCTGATATTGTATTCTTCATCAGGACAGACTCCAAAATTCTGAAGTTTTCAATTTTACACAAAATACTGCTACATAGATGGAAAAACAAGCAATAGAGTGAGAAGGCATAAGAAAAACATTACTTTCATGCACTGCTGAAAGTCAATACTTAATATTAAAGCAAGGAAGAATTATGACTAGTTCATTAAACTTTTTACACGCTTCATATTGAACAAAGAATAGGAACACAGTGTTTCAGAAAAGCACTCATTTTCAACTGTTTCTTGTTCCTAAACTCACAGTATTTTGGACATTCATGCTATGTGTGACTGAAAAAATAATAGTGGAAAAAACAGCTAAGCCCTCCTGCTAGGATGCTAAATGCCAGTACAAAAGGGTAGCTCAATCATTTATAGGGAAAAAAAAATTAATGCACTCTAGCTGCTGCTGGCGTGTTGATAACAGAAGCAGCATAAAGTCAGACTTAGCATCACTGAGCTAAAACGCCCACCTTCCTGAAGTTGTACAGCACATCTGAATCCTGCAAGGATATCAATCCAACCAACAGGAAAGAGATTCTGTCAGCTCACCTATACTTCCCAGTAAGGCTTTTTTCCATTTGCCACCTCTCAGTCTCCACCCCTTTTCATACTTGTCTGCGTTACTGATATGTTTCAAAAGTTTGGTCTGTGTCACTGCCAGAGACCTTTATTATTTCAGAAGCACTGGCAAAACCCTGCAAATATAGGGCAAATGCAGCTTTCTAGACCAAATTGCACTTCATACTAGAATGCAAAACCATTTACAGAGAAACATCTCCACGAAGAGCTATTTTACCAGCAGAAGAAAAGTTTTGTCAATAACTTATTTGCTAATAGCTTCTGCCAAAACAACTAAAACAGTCAGTGTTAGCACCTATTCACAATCCTGTCCAGCACAGCTGTGCTGACAGAAGCCTGTTGTATTGAAAACAGCCTCTTGCTCCCTTCCAAAATGTTTGTCAAGCAGCTGAATTTTACAGAATCCTCTCTTGAATAGACTTGTTTCAGCCTATGCTAATTTTGCAAGCAGTAGAGAAAAACATATAAACCCACCAGCAACAGGAATGTGCTTTAAGTAGGAAAACTTTGGTTTTGCATCTTGACACAGCAAAACTACATTAATCTTGTAGAATGAGACATCTTGAAATTTGGTTTTATAGTAAGACACCCAAAAAATGCAGCTTTGTAGTACTTATATTGCAGGCACTCTAGAATTGAATGTCTGTTTTTGTGTATGGTACAGGTTAAAAAACACCACTGCCATCACTGTTAGTAAAGCAAAAACACTCCAAATTCAAGTACATTTTGTTTCTCCTCTAGTTAACAGATACCAAGCTTAATTGCTCTGCAACACACCTCAGTCAAATCTTACTTGTTCACATTTTACTCTGCAACCTCTTGGCAACTCATAATGTCCAAAGGGGCTGTAAAAGCCTATTTAAAAGGGTCTAAGCATAGAGCACCACAGAAATATGAAAACAAATGGAGACTCAAAACAACCTAGCTGTATATTCTGTCTCCAGAAACCGGGAAAGACAGACAACAAGGTGAAGAGGCTCAGCCTAATACTACTCTCAGGTACTATCCAGGTTCCAACAATTTACAGCTGATAGTCTTCCTGGTTAAGTAGATAATCAACATTTCCCAAATCACCTGCTTAGGCATAAGATACACAGAAAATCTTTGCAATTTTCAGGCACTTTAGGTAGGCAGACACTTCAAACTTAACTAATCACAACATAAGCAAAAAAATAAAGCAAAAAGAAAACAGAGCATTTTGAAAAACATTACAATACTTTTAACACACAGTCCCAAAAAATTCAAATTCTATGAATCAGGCTTTTAAAACATATGGTTCTTAAAAAGAAATATGAAAAATATGTGAGCAATAAAAGCAGAAGTAATTCAAAGTAATCCCCTTATTTGTCATCTGTTTGCAAGTCTGATTTGCAGTAGAGTCATTGTTTCCCAGTCTTCATTACAATCATTAGCATTTTTTTCCAGTAAAAGTAGATACCAACACAAAATAAACCAACTCTTTATTAAGAAAAAAAACACCAAATGCATTTCCAATCCCAGTAAAGAGAAAAAATAACCTTGGTCTAATAGACCTATTGAATGCTTTTCATTTTTGTCTAGAAAACCATGAAGTAAACACCCCCTTATAAATGGATCACCTTTGATACAAAACAGCTGGAAAGATTTAGGATATCTTCAAAAAGAAGCAGCAGCAGAAATTAAGATCAAATTCTTCATACATCATCAGCAGGTACATCTTGTTTCAGGTGTAGCTGTGTTTCAGTAGAATAGTAATTGGCACCATGAGCTAAGAATAGAGATTTAAAGCTCCCATTGGTCCTCCTCATTTAATTCTGAATAAAGCAATCAACTGCAGAAGCCTATAACAATTATTTGCTTCATTTGATACATAAATAACATTCACAAAAATTAAATTTCATGTATTTAGGATTGCAGTTCATATTCCATATACTAAGTGCTTTATCCTGGGAAGAAACACTGGCCACAAAGTGCCAGTCCTAAGGCATCAGACTGTTTTGGAATGAGTCTTGTGCCAAGCACAAGGAGATTTGAGACTGCACAGGTTACCTTCTACAAGACAGAGTAAAGGAGAGGCACAAAACTATCTAAACATGTACTGCCAAAATGAAGCAAGTCCTTAAAATGTGATACTTTAGGGCTATCTTCAGAAACATCAGCTATAGTGCTGCCTCACTTTAAATCAATGGACATCTATTTCCAGAATTTCCTTCCTCAAGTTTTGCAGGTACACAAATTATCTTTTAATCCTAAAAAGTACTGAGAGGAAATCAACACTACATATTGCTACACCACCATGATAAATGGCTCCATCAGTTCAGCCACAAAAGCAATGCAGCTATAATACCTGAGGTCCAATTTACCACACTGGTTTAGAGAGAGCTCTTGGTTTTGTTTCTACACAACACTATTAAGTGATGTAAATGTACTCTGAGTGGCCTCAAAAGTTCCCTTTTGTAAGGGAAAGAACCTAATAAACAGATCAAAGTAGTTCTCTCAGGGAATTTATATAGCAGAACTATGTACCACCTAAAACCACCACTGATACACCAATGCATTGCTGTGGTGATTGATTCCTTTCTTAGGATAAAGAACACTTTCTTCATTCACAGGACCAAGTGACTTCTTGTTTTTTTCAAACTTGTAATGAAAAAGTACTATTTTGACATCATTGAAGTAGTATTTGGATATAGGCATTTCTGCCAATTAATTTCCAAGCAATCACTTTGCCTCTTTACACTGAAGTTTTCTAGTTTGATGGCTCAGCCAAAAGGAAAAATTGACACAACTTAAATACTCAAGTGGCATAGGATTAGTTTTTCAGGCCAAGGCACAAATCGGTTTAGCTCTCTAGAAAGAAATCAGGTATCTTGAACTTATGAGATAATACAAAACTCTACCTCTTCCACATTAAGTTTTTTTTAAAAAATTAAATTGTAGAAATTCTGCTTGCAAACACCGTATAATACAAATAGAGGTTAAAATTGTCTCATCAGTTTCTTTAGTGGTTTTATTCATATGGTGAAGACAGGAAGAAAGGAATCAATAGTTAGAAAAACTGTCCTACTGCCTGGAAGCATAAGGGGAACCAGCTCCTTGGCTTTGATTTACATCAAGCAGACTTTCAGTCATAACAATTAACTTCTTTATGACACTATGGCTTTACAATATTTAACATTTGTGCTATAAAAGTTAAAACTGTTCCCAATTCTTGCAGAAATTCATATTTAGAATTAATACAGTCCTAAAAGTCTCAGTCCATTTGCTCATAAATTGATGGTCACCTCAGGTATCAGAGTAATTACATATGGCATGCATAGTAAATTCTTAGAGCTCTTGCTGTTTGCTATAAAATTGGTTCTTTATTGCACAAGGAACGAGTTACCAGTCTGTACAAATATGCAGTTTACACTGAGAATTACAAAGCATCACATTGGTGCAGGGCAGAAAAGCACTAAAGTATTTAATATCCATATCATTTTTTATTTGGTATGCTGCACATGTAGTCCCAATTACTTAAATCTCTGAACACAGAGACAATTTACTTTAACTGTCAGGTCTGAACTCTCATTTTAATTATTATCTCCCAAAATTTTTTCTTGAGATTTTCTTTTCTTAACACACTCATTCTTTGAATTCCAAGTAGCATTTTAGCTAATTCTATGCATTAAGCAAAGGTTTTTTTATGCTTTCACAAATTATCAGACTCTTCATTTTCAAACTGCTGTGTGAAAATGTACAGAATGCTTTAGGAAGAGGTGGTTGGATGGCCAACCACAGTACTTCCTTCTGATCACAGCAGCACTTCTTTTAAGAAAAAACCTGATGTTCCAAACTACCTTTCATACACAATGTTCTTCACTTATTGTTCTTCTCTCAACTCTCTTCTGTCAATTCTGTGTATTTTTTCCACATAGTTTTTGAAATGTGGTACCCAGAAGTAGACTTCAACTTCCAACCTTACCAATGTGGAGCAGGGTAGAGAAATAGTCCTTTAGGCCATATTTATCTTTATATAATCCAGTATGACACTAGTCCTTCATCTAATATCACCACTGACTCATGCTCAACTTTAAACACTCCCCATCCTTACAATCAAGTCTTCTGAGAACTCTCTTCTAATCCAGTGTTCCCCATACTAAATTAAAATTACTTGATTATTTTTGATTAAGCACAGTACATTGTATTTGTTCCAATCTTTAATTCTACCCTTCCTCTTTAATTTATGTAAATAATTTTGTCAAGGTAATCTTTAATTCTAATCCTGCTGTATAAATTGACTCCCTTTAGTTTTGTGGGCTTTCAGAGCTGCATAGAGCTCTCAGGCCACTAAAACTAGACTTTTGACATTGGGACTTCATGACATGACTGTGCACAGGGCTGTGTTGACACAGAGACTGTTAGGAAGGGTTCCAATTCCAGGCTTCAGTAAGAAAAACTGAGCAGAGGTCAGCCCTCTGTGACTTCTGAGAGTTAGCCAGACCCCCAGAAAATATTCTAAAGGACAGTATAAGGCTGTAAGGGAAGTGATGCCTTCTACCAATAAATCAGCTCCAGGTTCTTCCTGCCTCTCAAATATAAACCCCACAAGCCCCCAGTAGCACATGATGGCATCAGAATTTTGGACTCATACACATTGTAATCCATCACCTATATGAAGCAAAAAA
>VXBI01007040.1:76840-95092 GCA_013397375.1 Toxostoma redivivum | reverse complement strand
AAAAAAAAAAAAAAAAAGAAAGGGTTTTGGTTTGGAAACCATGTTGTCCTTTTAAACAGTGCCCCCTCCTGTTCAGGAATAAACTATGACTTTCCTAGTGAGAGCGTCATGCAGACCATACAGAAATGGTCACTCCCTTGTGACCTGTACATGATTTTCTTTAACCATCCAATTTTCCAGAACTTAAACCGATCTCAACCACAGAGCTATCAAAATATAATATATTTAAACTAGTTCTAGCCAAGCAAAGCCAGTTTCTGAGTGAGAACAGGCAGTTTGGAGCTCAAGCGCACTCAAAGCAGCAGGAACATTGGGAAATGTCCCAGATAGCTTCAAAACCCTGCAACACTCACTGCAAAGCTGTGTAGATGCAATCAGAGCTGTTTGGATAAGAAATTCAGTTTGCAAATCACAACTTCCAAAATGTCATAAAAGAGACAGCATCTGGCATACCTATGTCTAAACTCTTCACCTACATATGACCCTGGAATTACTGAAAAAAATATACTATATTTCATTTTACTATAACTGTATATAATTTTACTATTTGCAATTGTCCAAAATTTAGAGAGGCAACTCCTCACAAAAATTATTCCTGTATTAAAGAAAAATGGCTCAATACTGTTTAAGTTATAAAGAAGCATTTTTCTAAGAAATGTGTCTCCTAGATTTTATATTCTGCTACAATGTGACTATTCACCAGAAGCAGTCATTTCCACATGTTTTATTAACAAAAAGTATTTTCTATTTTAGAGTTCAATCTTGAATTTTAAGTTGTATAAGAATGATAAGTTTTAATGCTTTCAAAATTTCTCACAGAATGTTTCAGCTGTTCTTAAACACAAAACCAGAAAAGGAAGCAGGTTTGTTTTGCTACATTTAAAAACCCACAAATTACAGCTGCTTTCTTAAAACACCAAGAACTTCTGTTTTTTAAAATGAAGACTTCAAAGAGTGGGAGACCTTTTTGTAATGCCTCTGCTTTTTTTTAGTGTTGTTAATTTTTGGCCATCAGAACTGATGAGAAAAGTTGGATGGAAGGAACATACAATACTAGAACTACGATTGATTAGACTTTGTGGTGATACTGTGGCTTAGAGCAAGAAGGGCAAAGTAAATAATAAATGAAAAGTAAGGTGATAACATCTCTATGATAATTTATGCACTAGAAAGAGAAATAATGAAATACATGCACGTGTTGTTACATTACAGATGGCATATATGAACAATTCATGGCCACATGACCTGTGTGATGTATTCTGAAGACAGCCCAGGCTGATTTGGCTCACATCAAGCAGTACAAAACAATAATTCCTACATAACAGGATTCACAAAAACAGTATCACAAGGAGTGCAGCCCTCCAGCATCTGAACCACTTCAATGGCCTGGCAAATACCCTAATCCATAAAAGGGTAATGGCTACTATCACTGTAACCACAAACACAAAATACCAGTGGGTACTGAACCAGCCAGTGCTGAGTACAGAGGGACAATCACTGTTCTTGATACATGGATGCCACTGGTCTTCTTGGCTACCTGGGCACACTGCTGCCTCAAGTTCAGCTGCTGTCAATCAGCATGGTCTGTCTTCAGAATATATCAGTAGTTCTGCAAGGAGTTGTTGCAGCCCAAGTGAAGAACCTGGTACTTCACCTTACTGAACCTCTCACGACTGGCCTCAGCCCATGAATCCAGCCTGGCCAGAACCCTCTATAGGGATTTCTACTCCCCAGCAGACCAACACTCCCTCCCAACTTGGTGTCGTCCTCAAACTTGCTGCAGGTGCACCCAAACCCCCTGTTCACATCAACAACTTTATTGAACAGGACTGGCCCCAGTACTGAACCCTGGGGAACTCCACTTATAACTAGCCATAAAGTGGATGTGGCACCATTCCCAACCACTCTCTGGGCTCAGCCATCCAGCCAGTTCTTAACCCAGCAAAGAGTGCTCCTGTCCAAGCTGTGGGCTGCAGCTTTTCCAGGAGAATGATGAGGGAGACAGTGTCAAAGGCCTTGCTGAAGTCCAGGTAAACAAAATCCACAGCCTTTCCCCCATCCACTAGGTGGGCACTGGTCATAAAGGAGATCAGGTTGGTCAAACACGACTTGCCTTTCACAAACTGGGCTGGCTGGGCCTGATCCCCTGGCTATCCTGCATATTCAATATCATGCACTCAAGATAATCTGTTCCATAACTTTCCTGGGCACCAAGGTCAGGCTGACTGGCCTGTAGTTCCCTGAATCCTCCTTTAGGCCCTTCTTGTGGATGGGTGCCACATTGATCAACCTCCACTGGTCTTGGACCTCCCAGTTAGCCAGGACTGATGACAAATGATGGAGAGCAGCTTAGTGAGCTCTTCTGCCAGCTCCCATCTCACTCCAGGGACTTGTGAGTGTCTAACTGGCATAGCAGGTCACAAACTAAATACTCCTGAATTACAAGAGTTCTATTCTGCTCCCCCATCTACTAGCTCAGGGAGCTGGCTGATAACCCATCTTTCTATTGAAGACTGAGGCAAAAGTAGCATTAATTGCTCAGCCTTATCCTTGTTTGCAATATTCCTCTTTACATCCAATAGAGGTTGGAAAGTTTTCTTGGCCATTCTTCCGTTGTTAATGAATTTATAAAAGCACTTTCTATTATCTTTCACAGACGTGGCCAAATAGATTCTAGAAGAGCTTTTGTCTTTCTAATTTTCTTGCTATGTGACCTAATAACACCCTTGTACTCTTCCTGAGTTGCCTGCCACTTCTTCCTAAGGTGATAAACTCCTTTTCCCTTAAGTTCCAGCAAAAGCTTCTTATTCAGTCAGGTCAGTCTTCTTCCCTGACAGCTTGTCTTTTGGCACGCAGGGACAGACTGCTCCTATGCCTTTACAATTTCCCTTTTAAAGTATGTCCAGACTTTCTGGATCCCTTTTAAGGGCTGTTTCCCAAGGAACTTTATGAACCAGTGTCCTGGACAGGCCAAAGTCCACGGTAGAGGTTTAATTGATCCCTTCCTTACTTCACCAAGAATTGAATACTCTATTATGTCGTGGTCACTGTGCCAAAGATGTCATCTGACCACCACACGTCCCTACAGTTTGTAAAAAGCAGGTTTCTCTGTAAAAAGCAGCTCTAGCAGGGCTCCCGCCTTGCTAAGCTTACTTTCCAGTTGTGTCAGGAAGTTGTCTTCCACACACTCGAGGAACCTCCTAGAGTGCCCTCTCTCCACTGTGTTGAGTTTCCAGCAGACATCCCACAAAGTTAATCTCCCACAAGAATAAGGGCTAGCAATTGTGAAACATCAGCCAGATGCTTACAGAATAGTTCATCCATCCCTTCATCCTGGTAGGGTTGTCTATAACAGAGTCCCATCAGGATGTCTGCCTTGTTGGCCTTCCCCCTGATTATTACCCATAGATACTCAACCTTGTCATCATTGTCCTTGAGCTCTATACAATTGAAACACTCTCTAAAATAGAGCCACTCCATCACCTCTCCTTCCTTGCTTGTCCCTTCTGAAATGCTTGTAGCCATGAATTGCAGCACTCCATTTACATCCCTCATCCCATTTCATTTCCCTGATGGCAGCTACATCACAGCTGTCTTGCTGCACGATGGCCTTCAGCTCCTCCTGTTTGTTACTCGCACTCATGTAGATGCACTTCAGCTGGGCTATCAATTTCACTCCTGACACAGGCATGCCACCCAGTCTTATCTCTAGTGAATCTGGTCTTACCTGTTTCCCCCTTCAAATCAAGTTTAAAGCCCTCTCAATCATCCCTGCCAACTCACAGGCCTAGAATCCTTTTCTATTAGACAGGCAAACCTCAATTGCCTGCAGCCAGCTAGAACTGTATAAACTATCCCATGAGGGGAAAAGCCAAAATTGCACCAATGGCACCACCCTCTAAGCCATGTGTTGATCAGGGTTCTCCTGTTTCTTTCAATAATTCTTCCCTGCTACTGAAAGCACTGAGGGAAGCACCACCTCTGCCCTTATCCCTTCAACCAGTCATCCCAATGCCCTGAAGTCATTTTTGGTTGCCTTAGGAGTTGTCACTGCTGACCTGGAAACCCAGAATTAGGTAATAATCAAAGGACTGAAACAGGCCAAAGAGTCTTCTAGTAATATCTCTTACTTGGGCCCCAAGGAGGCAGCAGATTTCCTTGTGGGACAAGGCCAGTCAGTATATGGGGCCCTCAGTTCTTCTCAGAAAGGAGTCACCTACAACAATCACTCACCCTTCTTTTTTTAGAGCTGTAGTTGTAATGTGTCTGGTTGAGCCCCAGACAGACCTTCGCTATCACTTGCCTGACCTTCGAGTCCCGGAGCCTCATACCTAGTCTCATCTCTCTTCACAAAATAATTAAAAGACAGAAAAGACCCCCCAAAAAACCCAAGCATATTTGAATGCAGCAAAGTCAACCACAGCACAAAATAGGAATTGTAATATCTAGAATCACATCACAGAGATTTTAGAAATCAATTAGGAATTCTTAAATCAGTTTTCTGCCCAATTGTGCCAAAAATCCCCTTCCTGCATGTCACAGAGGTGCATTTGATCCTAGTCTGGTTGCTTCTTTTACTATGCTTAGATTGAGGCTTTGCTGTTTCCTGTCTTTAACTCAATGGAATTATGAGCAGATTTTTTTTTAAGGGCACTGGAGCTTATGTCTTTATTCCTAAAACACGCATCATCCTTAAATAGACATTGCTTATCACCTGTTGAGTATCCAAGACTTAAACAACCATAATTTGAGATTTCAAGTTGCTTTATGGATGCCTGACAAACATCACTTAGCTCTTACCTCCCAAACACTTTCAACTTCATATTTTCATAGTCTATGAATAAGGCTTATGTGTTTTCCACTATAGAATATAACTGTAAGTTATACATTACACAAAGCTCTAAACAGCAAGATTATGTGATTTTTGTCCAACTTGTGAAAGCAGAAGCAAGTGACCTAGAAATATAGAGGTGCTGCTTGATCATAAAAGTATATGATTAGAAAAGCACAGGCTGACCTGGAGTTGAATTTGGCAAAAGACATAAAAGGCAACATGAAAGGATTCTGCAAGCAAACCAGCAGCAGAAGGAAGACTAGGGAAGACATGGACCTATGGCAAAATGAACAAAGGCCATGAAGGCGGATTCATTTAATGCTTTTTTGCCTCAGTATTTACTAAAAAAAAGATGGCTCTCAGGAGTCCTAGGTCTCTGAGACTAGAGCAGAAGTCCAAAGCAAGGAAGAGTTACCCTCAGTTGAGGGAGCACTTAAAACACATAAAAGTATGCATCCTTGTAGCAAAGGATTGCACAACAATATTTTGTTGTGCACTGGGAAGAGTGTCAAGCAGGCCAAGGGAGTGGATCCTTCCCCTCTTCTCAGCACCGTTGAGGGCACACCTGTAGTCCTGTGCCCAGTTCTGGGCTACCCAGAGCAAGGCAGACATTGACTTATTGAGGCAAGCACAGAGTCACAAAGTTAATTAAGAGACTGGAGCATCCTACACAAAATGAGAGGGTGTTGTACCTCACACAGAGTGTTTGGATGTAATTTTAATTATTTTTCATAATTATGGGTACAGCAACTAAACAAAAAATGCAAACCCACTTGACAAATTCCAGTTGTGAGATTATATGCACAAGCAAATGAGAAAAACATTGTAGTAACTAGCCACTGACCAACCAAAATAGGTATTTAAACAAAGATTCTCAGCAAGCCCTGAATAGAATTGTCTTTCTGCCCTTTTTCAAACACTCACAAAAATACGATAAATACATCACAAAAGACTAAAAAGCTATTTGATTTCTATTAAATTACATCCATACCCAGTAACCAAAAAGCCAAAGCCATTTATTTTGCAGAAATTGAAGGTCAAAGTAGGTTTGTAACTAAGCTTTTAAACCAGTCTAAAAATACCTGTAACTTCTGCTGTTATTTAATCGCATTTTAATATTAGACTTTTCATTTTAATGCTTGATTAAGGTTTTAGGGGTGGTTTATGTTGGAGTTTTTTAAAGCAGTTTTTCAGACTTAAAATTATTTTTATGTGAATATCAGGAACTGCATAAGTGTGTCTACTTCCTTTTCATTCTTTCCTGCTTTTATAAAGTACATACAACTCTTCTACTGTTTTGGTTACCAAGAAATAGATTGCAAAAAAGTAATTTAAAGCTTCCATGAACAGGTAACTGCACAATTCTGAAGAGAGAGATACTTCAGGGCAGTAAAAAAAAACTGAGATTACCAGATTTAAAACACACAATATGTAAATTGATTCAGTAAAACTGCTGGGATGGGGGGGAAAAAAATCTCAGTTTTCAGCTAGTTTAAAGCAAAATCCAAGGAGGCCAGTCCATCCTGGCTCCTTTGAAGTCAATAGGAACACGTCAGGCTGGCATGGCAAGGACACTGAATAGCTAGTAAGTTGTTGACATGGTTGCTTCCTCAAACATTTTCTATCCTTGTTTCTGAACTGAACTCACTTAAACTCTCAATTTATCTTAACAGACATCACTTCTACACAACCACAGGAGTTCTATAACACTTTGACTGAAATAAAGGAAATAATGAACAAAAATAATTGAAAATAAAATACCTGTTATTGAACAGTACACTATGTGAGGAGCAATCTTTTTAATGTCTTCATAACCTAGACCCATTTCAGCCAGCTTCCCAGGGACAAAGTTTTCCACAAAAACATCAGATGCTGCTGCAAGCTTTAAAAAAGAAAAGGACAAATAAAATCTGTTAATCAGCTCCCAAAAGTTGAATAAATTCTTATGCAACTTAATTTTTAAATCTTGCTAATCAAAATGGCTCCAATATTCCTGATAAAATTGACAAGCCTACAGAGATATTTTTTTGCTTGTCAGACTTTGCATTTCTGCAAACTACATATTAAAGATGCTGCATATCTAGAAATAAGACTGTCAAAATCCTAAAGTGATTAGACAAAACTGTGGTACTATCAGTATCACATCAATTTCCAAAGGTTTGACAATAGTTTACAGAACGATCTTCACAAACATTCTTTCTACCCCCTTTCTCTCAAGAAAAGTGAAGTGATATATTTCCATTATTCATGTTTTCTCCATAATTGAAAATAATTTTAAAATTATTTTTCATTTTCAAATAATTGATTACAATTACTATAACATGGCCATATATCCAACTTCCTATGTAGAAGTAGAATAGGGAGCCAAACAACACTTAAAATTAAAAAATTAAAATTAAGATCTTAAAGTCACATTAAATACTACAGTGCTGTCAAGCTCTCCAATATAACTTTTTTCATTGCTTTCAAATGAATCACCTAGTCCAAAAATCTATTGATGGTAATATTAACATATACCCTTGATTTGCTTTAAATTCCATCCTCTCTTATAAAAATTATAAGCAGATACACATCAGCAAATTTCAGTAAGACTAACACAAGATGACTCCTGAAACACGAGAACAACAAGTTAAAAGACAGATGTATGCCTTGAGGGACTTACAGGCTTTCTGCCTCGTAAATTGCGGGGGTGGGGGGTGTGAGTGCACCGGAATTTAAGAAATGTTCCCTGACAGGTACACATGTTTGTGCACTCATTTTTAAGCACAACTGATGTATTAATTCCCTAATGCTATTTGCAGCCAGACAAGGAGTCTCAGTCTCTGAAACTGCCATGTCACTGTCTAATTAAATATACAGCATGTCAGACAAACTTCTATAATCTAGTGTCATCATAACAGAAATCACAATGCCTTTATGAAAGATCAAGTGAAGGAGGTTTTATTTTCTATTAAAATCCATCACAGTTCATACATAAATACTTTTTATACCGGTAATGCTACAGCTTTAGCCTAATTAATTCAAGAGATTAAATTGGTTACAATTTGTGTATGGCTTTCTCTATGATTTTATGATCTATGAAAATTACAGTGATTGGATGGGCTAAAACAGTTGAAAGTTGTTGTCCATGTTATATTGAAGAACTACCAACTCCTACAAGCCACTGAGGAAGAAAGCATGACACATGGTACTGTAACATGAAAAGCACCTTACTTCTGGACTGGGCAACATATGTGGAATGACAAAAGTGCTAAGTGAGGATATAATGACTTGGGCCCAGTTTAGCAGGGTATATGCTCTCAGAGAAAGGAGTTTCCAAGACACATTATAAGTGCTGTACCAGCTCTGCATCTAAAGTTTTTATTGAAAATTGTTTTTATTGTATAAAGGCAGCAGGCTACATGTGGCACTGATGCTCACTGAACCAATTCTGCCTTTGTGGAAAACTGGATACAGTCTGATCCAAACAAACTATATGTTCTTAAAACACAAAGAGATTTTCAGCCTCAATGGGGTTTTAAGTCCACTTAAAACTAAAATTTCATACTTCATGCCCTAAAATTCTTCTAAACATCACTTGTATTTTAACGCCTTCTAGCAGAGCAATACAACACAGACCTGACTTGGAGTACTATCTATTCCAGAGAGGACACTGATAGGCTCAATGTCTATGCCTCAGGAAATAATAAACAGCATAGTTCATGCCAAAGTAGTCATTAGGTTGAATAACAAATAATGATGCTACTAACTTCATAGAGGAAACCTTGCATACCTTTTGGAAGTTTTGGCTGGGTTTATTTGGTTTGTTTGTTTGGGGACTTTTGTGTTTTGGTTTTTATAAGAACTCTACAAAGGAGAATCTGCATACACACATATAAACAAATCCATATATATATAAACATACATGTGAGTAGCTTACTTTATCAAGTAAGAGAGCAATGCATGGGACGCATTGACCTATCAGCTAAAAATAGTGGAAGAGAAGTGCCATCAGCTCCCAGCCAGTTAAAGTTACAAGTCCTTCATTAACAAAGAAAATTTTAAAGTTCATTAGTTAAGGCTGAATAATTCACAGGACAGAAGTATGCTCAAGATTCTTAAAATGAGTTTCTGACAATCAGTGATAAATAATGTTCTAAAGAGATACTACAAAAAGATAACAGAGCATGGCACTGGCACATATACAGTCACTGAAGAGAAAAAAATAATTTTCATTCAGGAAGACAGATAAATATTTGGAAGGCAGTTACTAGTCAGCCAAAAACTCTGGAAGAAAGAGCTACAAATGGCATTGAATAAAGAAGACATAGGAATAATTTTGTGGAAACCAAATAATCCTGTATAAAAGAACAGACTCTTGAAAAAATATTTTGTAGTGTTGTGCCAAAGGATGCAAAGCAGCTAGGGCTCGTGATTAATAGATTTCTTCAGCTCACTTGATACTACTGACTAGTTATCAAGTCTGTGCTTTTGTCATATACCTGAAGACTCTCTACTGCTGTTTCTAACATGATTCTAAATTGAGAATTACCCTCTTCCACCTGCACAAAATATATGTGGGAAAAAAATCTATTCTAACCACAATACCTTGCTTAGTAAAGGTAAAAAATTATAACCTTACTACTACATTTCTTTGTAGCTTTTACACTGGTGACACAACTCATATTTATGTATGAGTAAGCAGTGTCACAAACTTCAATTTATACTTTTCACCAGGTACTTTAGAGACATGGGCACTACTAGTCATAGTAACAAATACAATGCTGAATAATGCCCAACTCTGTACACATCTGTCCTGATGATAGCAGGAGACAACTGAAAACTTATAAATACCTTCCCTTTACACATACTTTTTGACAAAACTCCAAACAGAAGTTCCATTTGAGATGAATAATGGAATGTCAAGACCTCTGCATCAAATGCTTTCAAAACATATCACTCAAAATCAAGCAGAATGATGAACAACTCCACAAGTAGCGTGACAAACAGAGCCTTATCAGTTCTCAATGTTGCTATATCACAGATAGGGATGGCACTGATTTAAGGAACAGAAAGCTATAGTGGTTATTAAAGCAACTTGTAAAAAGGATAGAAAATACAAGAAATTACTTTGTCACAAGCAGTTTCCTCATTTTTACAGCTAGTGTGGTAAATATTTAACAGGTTATGCCATTTTTTCCTCCACCTCATCTTGACTCATAGGCCCAGCTGCTTTTAACTCTTCAAACACCTTCAGCCCACACATGTAGAATCAGTGGATACTTTGAGTAGTTTTCTTTCACCAATTTTAAAGGTCAAATAATAAATTAGTCTTCTTTCATGAGAGGAAAAATTTTTATAGCACTTAATTAGAATATGACTAGTTCATCAAAAAAGACATCTGTATTATACCATGCAGAATTTTTCCAAATGAAAATTTCTACTTCGAAATTTTTTGATGATAAACATACAGCTCCATAACAAATCAATAATGAGTGGCTCTGTTCTGCAAAAAGAAAAGGCACTGTAGAATCCATGGCTTATAATCTCCAAAGATTTACATATGAAGCACCTTTGCATAGCTAACAAATCAAAAGCATCAGAAAACTTAATCTATTTCCATTTTATTCAATATTCCCAATAAAAAATACTACCGGACAAATGCCACCTACTGCATGGCACATAATGTCAATGTGAAAGAGGGATTGGAACAAACAGTAACAGAAGTCAGCTGCTACTACTGCAGGGCTCAAAACGCACCACTAGCAAGTAGCAGATCTTATATTTCTCAACAAATAATAAATAAAGGGATGACAAAACACAAGTTTGACAATATGTGAAATTTGATGCTTTTATTTTTTTTAAATAGAGCAATGAATCACCTTAAAAGACCTCAAAGTCAAATACTGAAAAAGAAACAAATACTAAGTTTCACCTACAGGACAATGTTTTTCAGAAAGAGGTACAGACATTGAAGTCAAGAAAACACCGTAACATTCAAAAAACTGTTTACTGGAGTGCAGCATCTCCTCTTAACTGCTCACTAACTTAATCTGATCAGTCCACCTTGAGTCTTTCTAATGCAGCAGTAACAGGAAAGGAATGGGCTATTGGACCATTTCCTCACAATATTTCTTTTGAAGATTTTGGTGACATTTTCATGTAAATTTAAATCTAAAGTCATTACAAATTACACTGAATACAGAGTCCAAAAGCACAGAGTACAGAAGCTATATACTATAATTTAAAAAATTTGCTGCATACACAGATTTTTTAAATTATCAAATTAATACTTGAAATGCAAAGTTTAATCTTTATTACTTAGGATCACAACGTTACCAAATAAGGACACCTCGCATGCTATCAAAACCTACCTCTTTAATTAGCTTTACTCCTTTTGAATCCTTCATGTTGATGGCTATACTCTGGGGATTAAAAATAAATTCAACAGTAATTTATGTGAAAAATCATGTGAAAGAGATTATCTACCTATTCTAAACATAACCAACAATCAAATTTCATACAATAGCTGATTTGAATAAATAAATTTTAACACATAGCCCATCTCCTCCTTCAAAAAAACAAACAAATTCTCTCAGCAAAGCAAGCTGAACTATATCTCATCAATTAATCAGGCACCAAAACCAGTCTGACAGATGTGCAGCCTGTTCACTCTATAGCTACACAGGATCCACTACCACAAATACACAGTTCTGGGAAACACCAGAAACATTTGTTTCAATGGTAACAAGCCATTAAACAATTTAGGTATGTCATGAAACTTCATGTTAATCCCGAAGTTTCAAAAGCTAGATTTAGCCAGCCTCACTGTGGCACAATGGCAGCACTCTTCCTGCCAGCTGACACAGGTCAACTGAGCTGATGCACCTGAAAAAATGATCACTTAAATAAAATACCCCTTGCTTTCAGCAGGTTTCATTTTCAGTTAATTAGCACCAGCAACTGAAGGCCAGCAGGAGCTCTCTTGCTTTTTCATTTTACCTCAGCTGCCCACAGTATCGTACCAGAGATTTGCAACCTTTTTTGTTCTAAAAACTTACGGATTTTCTCCTGAAATTTATGCGTCGTAACACTAGGTCAATGTAAGTAATGCTCCATTATATATGTTGAAAATCAAACAAAGAAGTGTTATATATTCAGTTATAATTAGAGAAAACATAGGCTCATGTTCAGTTCCACATCCCACTTACCTTTTTATTTCTATTAACACTGAGAAAATAAACACTCTCTGTCCCAGCAAAAGGTGGGCCCCAGGCTCTTGTGTCATCACCAGCTCCTGAAAGAAATACCATCATATATTCACAGTTGCCCAGTATCACATACCCAACAAATAAGAATAAAAAGCTTTCCTCCAATATCACATTTAAGTAAGCTAAGCTTCATCTAGCAGGCAGGACAAATATGATTTTATTTTGGGATATTTATATTAAAAACCACCTAAAATTGAATGTAATTAAGCAAAGGGAACAAAGTTTTTGCTAGTGCTGGGATTCCATTTAGTCTTTGAAATACTAATACAGGCACACACCACTAGAGTATTTACACGTTTTTTGGTTGTTTTTCACTTGTGGGTTGGTATTTTGGTTGCTTTCTTGGGGTGCCTTGGGAAAGTGGAATTGGAGTTTTTTGGCAGTTTGTTTTAACTTAGAGTTACAATGCAATTCTCTTAGTCAATCCTGAAGAATTTAGTAGAGGCTTTTGCCTGCACCAAATCACACAGTTCATCTGGTCAGTAATCTATTCCTGAAACACTCCAGGCACAACATCAAGATGCCACTGATAGACATCAACTGGTTAAGTTGCATGCTACACAACACCAACTAAAAGAAGCGCTTGCTATTGCTGGTGCAGGGCCCCACCTCCAGCTCTTCAGAAATCCCACCGTAAAAGTGCTGCAGACACTGAAATCACTATATCATTTATGCTTAATTTCTGATTTTAACCTTTATTCATGAAGACTAGCAATATATTTTAAATAGAATTAAGGCTAAATTGAAATTCAGATAAAATCACTGTATTAGCCAGTATGTGCTGTATCTATCCTGTATCTATTTCAACATCTAGACTTCATCTACTTGTTAACTTCACTGATACTGGCATAGATACACAAACAAGATGAAGAACCTTAGGTGTCATATTACATAGTCACTGTCATAATTATGCTATACACTATAGTAACACAAAAGTCTACAGCCATCTAAGATTTACAGTGACAGAAGTTATGCAAACATATAAACTGCATATCAACATTTGTACTGCTTAATAACTCAAAAGAATATTTTGATTCAAGCAGGATGCTTAGGTGGGCAGGGGCAATCTCTTCTCTGTGCGAGTACTTTAAGTGATTCAAAGCAAAACATTTCAGTAATACTTTCCATGTAGAACACTAGTGGGGCTACTGTTCTTTTTGGATTAATACTCCTGTGAAAACAGATATCCTCTCACAGAAAGAGAGGATTACTCACATTCTGAAATGTTTGAAATTTAGAATTCTGATGCTGCCCTTCTCCTTTGATCGCAAACAGTGCAATTCTCCAAAACCGTTACTTCATACTTAATTGCTAGCATTGCTCCGTTCCTACTACCTAGATGTTTGGAATATCACCAGTGTCAGTCTAATCTGACATTAAAAATTGATGTACCTTTGCCTGGTCACAAAAGTGAAAATCTTTATAACAGTGGTCAGTAAATAAGGATGTCCTATAGATTGATGTGCAAAACCTTTTTCAGACATTTAGTGTTTCATTAAATGCTCAAACATTCAATATTTCCCAATTAGAAACAATGAGAATGAAGTATGTTTTGTATCTCAATTTATGTTATAAATTATTATAAACTGGTATGTTATAAAATATAGGGAGTGTAATATTGTTTAGTATCTCAATTATTTTCACCAACTAGTTTCAAAACTAGTAATATTAAAAGACAGAAACATAAAATATGGAAACTTAAAGGAAAAAATACATTACATAGTGTGCAGCTGCTATGGCATAATTACCTCAAAAGTGTAATGATGCATGAAATTTAGAGCCAAGTGAGGGGATTATTTCTAAAAAAGACCCAAATGTCCTCCAATATGCTATTCTTCTTTACAGTCTTACAAATTAGAAAGTGTAGTTATACCATAAGAATAAAGCATTTTATTACCATTATCCAATCTTTAGCAACTCTTTGGATAAGAAGTGCATGTGCTGAGTGGAAGAAGAAAACAATTGTGTTTAGCTAAAAATACACAAAATTAAAAGCTAATTACCCAATGTCCTTTATACAAACATACATACATTCATACATACATATATATATATATATACTTAATATCCAGTTCTTATTATATTTAAAATAAACAAATAAAAATCTTACCTGGTCTTTCCACTTTGATAACTTCAGCCCCTAGATCTCCCAAATTCATAGTGGCAAATGGTCCTGCAAGAACCCTTAAATATGAGGAAAAAATACTGTTTTCTTAGTTTTTCCAATAAGAATATTTGCACTTAGACACACTTACAAATGGCAGACAAAACACAAACCTTGTTAAATCAAGAATTTTCACACCATCCAATGGCTTTACATTACTAGCACCTGATAGGAAAAAAACCAGTCACTTAAAACTTAAAAAAAACAAACACATTGTTTTTATGACACTCACCATCCTCCCTTATCTCCCTCCCCTCATAAATGATAATAAAGCTTTCTGAAAGAGCTGGTTATTAGGTGCATACTACATTAGTAAAGTCTTTCAAAGTTGGAAAACTTTATGTATGACATTTCAGAACTTATTCTAACTCCCTAGCAAGTCTAAAATAAAGCTACTTTAGTGATACTTTATATATGCCTTCCACAAACACTCAAACAGCTTTTAGAGACTAATCTGAGGAGAGATACAACAAAAGCATTTTAGCAAGCAACATCAGAATGATACAAGGCAAAAGTAAGGGTACCAGACCAATGGGAAGCATAGTAGAACTCACAGAGTATTTTGACCAGTGTAGACCTATCTACTTGCATCACACACACAAAAATAGAATATCCCCATTACAAAACTTAAGGAAGAATAAGGAAATACTCTTTCAGGGGCAGCTGCACGTACAAGATAATTATTAAGAAATCACAATGCTTTCTTCCTCTCCTCATCTTTTCCAATCTGACCAGGACTAAGAAACAACAGCAATGGCAATAAACATCACAGACACAGCAAGTAACCTCACAGTTAGACCACAGGTTTGCCAACTATTTCTTTAGTGGCCTTGCGTTATCTTCTTTTCCCTCAGTCTTTAATTGTAGGCTAGGGATGCAAACACTTCATCACCCTGTATGGACAATCATTCAGTTACTATTTGGAAGGTGGTCTCATATCACACATAAAACAAAAGCACCTGGCCAGTAACACCACTAAAATGACACATACCAACTTGTGGCAAACATCTCTATTTGGTGCTTGTCCTGGTAAGAGAAAGATGTAAAACATGTGGCAGGGGGTGAGAGGGTGGGAATCAAATGAAGTGTACTTATACCATAAGAATCAAAGCCTGCAGGGCAGTGTGGTGCATCTCCCATATCATGCAGAAGTGCAGCGGTGCATGCCTGTATCACCTGCTCCCCATTCCCTCCATTACACCTGAACCACCCTTCAGCCACTCTCGTAACTCTCCTTCCTACATATGGGAAGAAGGAGACTTATATCAAGAGAGAGATTAAAAAAAAACCTACTAACAAGCAGAAGTAGAAATTCAAGGCTTCTGCCAAAAAATTTTCATTAACTGTACTGCTCTCAATGAGGACACTTGCATCCCATTGTTCATATTTAAGAACTTTTCCTCCATTATTACCACTTATTCCAGGGAGATTTCAATTTAAAAAGTTTTGTGTTTTAATACAATATGCGGACCAAGCAGCACATTGAAAACGTGCACATCTAGGAATGGTCATGTGTTTTGCACTTTCAAAGCCTTTAGGAAAATCTCAGGCTGCTACTTCTCTGCAGTGTTCCACACTTCCATGAGTTCCAGACATTGGAAAACAGTTGTGGCAGGTAAACCACAGACCCTTCAATATAACTTCGGATTATCAAACTGAGTGCACAATTTCAAAATTGTGCTCTACAAAACCACTACTCTTTTTTCCAAAAATATGTAAAAAGCTTTACTGAAGCTCCCTAAAAATTAAAGAGATGTAATTTCAGTTTTAAAAGGTCCACCTTCTTCTATTATTTCCACGCCTTTTAAAGCTGCACTTAATAGCTCACCTATTCTCATCCTGAGCCAATATTTAGGGCTATTCACAGATATACTACCAGAACAACAGCAACTTTTCAGAGCCAACAGGTTCTCTATCTGCAGCCAAGCTGTAGGAATCCAAAAAGATATTTCTTTAAAAAGCCTGTAAAATGTTAAGATTAGGCTGTAAATATGTATTTATGCATAACTAAAACTGATGAACCCTTACTAATTATCGGATCACTCATATTATGGCATCATCTAACACTCCATTCAGGGCTTAGGAGTCTTCCATAGCTGCAACGGAATAGGAGAGCACAACTTTTGCTCTGAAGACAAACAGACCATAAGATAACACAGACAGACCATAAACAATCATAAATTGTGCTTTTGGTTTTTTTTAATGCCGGTAAATAACAGATATCCATGAGGATGAAGAAATGCAAGAAAGAAGAGAGATCAAAAGTTTGCTTTTGAAAATTGAGAAACAGACCTGCTAGTCTCTTCAGAATAGAACAGAGATGTTCACAAAAAAAAAAATAATATATATATATACATGAGCTAGATTATATATGCAGCATGGCGCTAATTTGCTGGAATAACTGCAGTAGAAAGCCTTTTGTACTAGCAGTTCTGGTACATGAATCCTGAATAAGGGAGTGCTATCTATTGTAGGAACAGAAAGAAACAAAAAAACATCATAAACAAAGACGAGATCAGAACTGATCAGCATTAACTAGAAACATCTCCTGGGTTTTTTACTTTCATCATTAGCTTCCTAAGCAGGCACATACCCTAAGTTGGACTTTGTTAGAATTCTGACTCAACAGTCTAAATTTTCTAAAATACAATCTCACATTTTCTCTTGTAATTTTGTGTTTATTTATACCTTTAACTTGATGACTGAATGAAAAATCACTCTCCCAGCTCTAACTACATCCTCTGTATAAACTCTTGATTCCCATGATGCTTGAATTTATTGTGAATTAGAGTGTCATATGTATCTTCACTTCGATTAAGAATAAATGCATGTGCTCACTCTCTAGATGATTTACACTCTTTAGTTAAGCTCAACAGCTTGTCCCAAGGTTGGCCTAGCCTAACAATACAAATAAGCAACCAAAAGAGAGATCATTCCCTAGAACAGAAATTAATTACTGTGTCGTATTCCAAAAATATTTCCTTTATACTTGTGACAGAAGAGAGACAATTAATTTTTGCAACAATGGAAATTAACAGATCCCATTCCAATTACTTTCAATTCCAGAAGACGTGACTGCTCAAGTCTATTGTGTCTACTTTGACTGCACAATTAGTATTTTTTCACTTTTTCCATGCAGCAAGTTATAATCCAGTCCATCATTACTGTGGACTAATTCACAGTCAGTGGGTACACTCCAGCCCGGCACACGCTTGGTATGTCCATAGTGGGAGGCAGAACTGCAAACGTTCACTGATTCTAGTGCCACCAACGCTGTTGCTACTATTTTTCTATGTTTAGTATCAGAAAAACTTGAAGCCAGAGAACGACCACTTTGTTGCAGCTTGGGTTTATTTCATTTCGTGTAAAACGACAACTGTAGGTAGAAAGACGGGGCCTGGAGCACGGCATGCCATTAGCCGAGGCTGCCTGGGCAGCCGACACGCTCCGTGTCCCCAGCGGCGCGCTCCTGCGGGCAAAGTCCGAGCCCCCGAGGCTGCCCGGGGGCTGCGCTCGGCGCAGCACGGCCGGGCTGGGACCCCCTCCGGGACCCCCTGGCAGGAACCTCCCGCAGGTGTTCCACGCCCGCCCCCCCAGCGAAGCGGCTCCGACCCCCGCCCCAGCGGCACCAACTCAGAGCCCGGCGGGATCACACGGACAGAGGGGCCCGACGCGGCGGGAGAGGGGAGGCAGAGGAGGAGGAGGAGGGCGCGGCACGGCTCGGTACCTGCCGGGGGAGCGGCTCCGCTCCGCGCCCCGCCGCCGCTGCCCGGGGAAGGGGAGGCAGAGGCAGCGCTCAGGGCTCTGGCGCTGCCCCCGGCTGAGCTCCTCCAGAGCCCTCCGCAACATCCGCTCCTTCTTCCCAACCCGGCGCGCAGCATCCCCGCCACTCGAGACAGCTCCGAGCGCTCGGCGCAGGCGCCGCCGCCACCGCCCCCTTCCCGGCCCGCTCCCGGACAGCCTTGGATCTCCCGGGACGGGGGGCGCGCACGCGCGGGCGGGCC
>VXBI01007040.1:7754-76777 GCA_013397375.1 Toxostoma redivivum | reverse complement strand
CGGGCCCAGGGCCAGCGCCGGTCACGGCTGGTGCCGCCGCGACGGGACGGTGCGGCTCTGCTGTCCTAGGAAGCACTCCTGCCTGGACTTCATAAGGCACAGAGGCGTCCTGCAGTTGTTTGCGGCGGGAATTCCGTTGTTTGATGGCTGGAAAGTTGTACTTCGGTTCGGTTTACAATATATGCATGATATATACGTGATATACAACATTGCCAAGGCGGAATAAAGTAGAAACCGTCCCCCCTCACCCCAAAGGGTTTTCCGCGCTTCCCAAAGCAGGCAGCCGCACTGGATGCCAGTGCATCCATCCGCTCTGCGGCACGAGGGAGATCCTTCACCTCAGTTCGCCCGTCACTGGAAGTGCAATATTGCTTACGCTGTCAGCTGTATGTTCAGCTGGGTGGAGTTATGGAAGGGTTAGCTTGAACTGACCTTTGAGCAACTCCTGCCTGAACGAAATACCCTCAGACTATATTTAGTCCGTGTTAGGACAGAGCAGGCTTGTTACAGGAACACCTCAGTGTCTTCTTGCCTATCTAATAGGATAAAAAAGCCTGCACAGAGGTTAGGCATTTATTTATACGAAATATGGGAGGATAAGACTACTGCTGTATCTCAAAATTAGCCGAAACTTCTGACTGCTTGAAAACGAGCATGACGAATAGCACAGGCTTAAAACATGTCAGATGTCAATCTCCCTAAATGCTGAGGAAGAACATAGAGAAAATCTACATGGCAGGTTTGTCGACTGGATGTGCTGTGTGTAATCAAAAGTATTACATGGATGCTTAAAGATTTGTCAACAAGAAGAAATTAATCAGCACAATTACCCCAGTATAACTCAAAATGTGCACAATGATATGCATTTCTAATTCATGTGGTGTGAAAATGGTTTAAATTAAACTGCGCTTTTTTGGAATGAGACAAATCAAATAATCTGGTAACTTATATTGATAAACTGTCTTGTGTAGACATGGCATTCTTTGTGTGCACAATAAAAACAGACAGTCTTCCAGACTAAAGGATTATTTCAAAAAAGTTAAATGAGCAGGTTTAGTCTCTTTCCATTTTAGAATTTAAAAGATATTGCCTCATTTTTCACAGAGAGATTGTATAACATAGGGGGGAAGTGAGTTCCCTGTAAATATAAAGTTAGTTGTTGTCATTGAAAAAAAAACAAACCAAAACCTGTTTAAAGCCAAAGAAAAGCAAGACTGGTATATAAAGCATAGAAACTTTCTGCTTATTTTAATAGTTAACTTTTGTTCACTGCTGTTCTGAAAGCCCTTTTTAATTTTCCTATGTTGCAATATCCTAAAACCGAGTAGCATTTTGTTGTACTGACAGAAATAAATAATAATAAAAAAATCTTTACTATTTTTTACGGAGATGTTGAGGATTTGCATTAATATGTACCTGAGAACAGAGCATGAATGGTAATAAGTAATATTGTTAAATTGACTTTGTGCTAAATACGACGTTGTCCTACAAAATAGCATTTTGCTACGAGTTTGTACGAGTAGGTCTTCGCCTGAGCTACCACTCACTTAATTGCTGACAGTTCAAAGTGATTTTGAGGAAAACCCTTCCCATTAAAGTGCTCTTTAGATGCCACTCTGTGTTTTTGCAGTCGGGGCTGCCGCAACACGCAGAATTTGCAGGCTCAAACATTAAAATATTCCAGAACAAAGACGCCGAAGTGGCACGAAACGCGAGGTAAACACTCGCTTTTCTTTACAGGAGTTCATTTCGTTGCTTCTGAGCAGCTGTAGAACCGCGGGCATCCGCTGACAGCCACACCGAGACCACGAACACCGTGAGCCCCATCGTCTGAGCCACCAGGCATCTTCTGAGACCCCTACTCCAGATTACTTCCCTTCAGCTGAAAGCACGCAGAATCCCTCGGGCTCGGCGCGCCAGGTCACTGTGTGAGGCTGCCGGGGGCTCTCTCCCGCTTCCAGACGGGATGGGACGGACGGCGCCTGGCCGTGCCGCCGCGGAACGTTTAGAGCCCGGAACTTGCCGCCCGCCTGGCGGGGGAGAGGCGGGGGAAGTAAAAGAGCGGACGCGGCGCCGCCGCCATTGCACAAGTTCCGCTCCCGTCGCCATTCCCGCCATGTCCCGGCCGGGATTCCGCGCACCGACACCTCCCTTCGGCGGAGGGCCCCTGCCGCCCTCTCCGCGGGCCTACGCGAGCCCCCACCACACGCCGCCCTACGGCCAGCGGCCCGGGCCGTACGGCAGTGGCCACTCGCCCCGAGGCCCCGGGTTCCACGGGCGCTTCGGGAGCCCCTCGCCGGGGGCGCAGACCCCGCGCAGGCCGCAGACCGTCAGTCCGCGGTACCCGGCTCCGTACGGCGGCACGTCCCCGGCCGGAGCGCCTCTGCACCCGCCGCCGCAGCACAAGCGCTCGCCTGGCGGCTTCCAGAGGTACTTCCAGGTATGGGGAAAGCGGAGAGGGACACGGGGAGGGAGGGAGGGAAGGAAGGAGGGAGGGAGGGAGCTGCTGCTGCTTCTAAGCGAGGCCCGTAGCCCGCTGGGGGAAGGCACGCCGAGGGCTTGTGCCAGTGCAGCATCCACCCGCCAGCAGGATTTTCAGGGGAGAGCGAGGCTTGAACCGCACTGGGCAGATTCAGCTTTTCCCTCGCCTATTCCCCCGCAGTAGAGAAGACGGACAGAACACAGGCAGCTGTGAGATGAGGAAAGAGAAGAGGGCCTCAGGCCTGATGAGTTGTGAAGACATAAAAGCGCAACTTTCTTTTTCATATTCTGGCTTATGAAGGTAGAGAATTAAGCACTGGCCGAAACAAATACCCCTTTCTCCTACACACGCCTCTCTCTGACCAATTTTCTTTAATGGAGTGGTGAAGCACAGTGTGCTTCTACTTTGCCCATGTTGTCCTCCATCGTGGGAGCTGCCCTATCCACACGCTATTTACATTCGGAGTTTTCAGGGACACGGACAGAGATAAGGAGTGCTCTGTTAAAGAGAATTAAGTTGAGGCTCCTTTAAGCAGAAATGAGAGCATTTGTTGTGATAATAGACTCTAATTTTAAAGTCTTTGCTTTGCACCAAAAGCTTTTGTTTGTATAGTTTTCCTGAAAGCCATTAACTCCAGGTTCTGTGAGTTAAGCTTTTTTTCAGCTGTGTTAGTTGTCGCATGTAATTGGCAATGCACAGAGAATGACAGTTTTCAGTTCTTTATGTATATAACTAGCTTTATGCAATGTTAGAGAAACCTAACTTAGAAGTGTAACAAATGACACGTGCAGTACAATGATTTTTTTTTTATGTTCTTGCTGACACTTGAAGAATTAAAGTATGATAATGAAGTCACATCTTAATAAGAGATTAGTAAAATCTTAATGTGCCTGCACTGCGTTATCACGTGTCCATTGAAGACTAGTATTTTATTTTCTTATGATTCAGTTAACTCAGGGATCTCATAGTTGGTAGAAGGGGGTCATTATAAAACTTACTCATTTTCTTCAGCACAACAGCAGAGACTCTCCTGGTATGGAAGCCAACAGATTGCATAACCTTAGTGCCTTTGAAAAAGCCAAGCATGTGGCATTCTCGCTGCACATTATGGAGGAACACTTTATGTTGTCAATGTCTAATTTCCCTTCGAAAGATCACTTTTTGACTGTTCAACTAGGTGTTTTTTTCAAAGCTTGGCTTAGAATTAATTGAGCAGAAGAATATGCAGGAATTCTTTTGTCTTTAATTTTAGTCAGAACTGTTCCATGTGAGGACCTGAGGACAGGAACCCTCCCATAGGCTCCATTCTTGATGTAAGAAACCTGACATAAAGTTAGGTTATTTTCTGAGGTAAGAAACAGGACGTAAAGAAGGTACAAGTTTGAATCCAGTCTCAGACTGTCACAACATCTTTCCTTCTTTAGACCTTGTGAGTAGTTTAGGAACACTGGCCTGACGGCAATTCCTTTAGAGACTCAAAGGACATTGAATGTCTGTAGCTTTGCCCAGGACTGAAGAAATGTGTGAGTCTGCACTTTGACGTGTGTACACAAGAGCTGTTCTGCCTGGGAGGGCAGTAGAGGCAATCACAGAGGGAGTTAATCTCGTAAACCATGAGTCCTCATCTGCTTTGGTGTGGACAAGGACCTCTGTCCATGAGGCCATAAGCAGATTCAGGTAGAAGGCCTTTCTGTATTTTCTAAGCATCAGATTTCTTGTGAGGCATGTGCATTGTCCCCTCTCTGCAGATCTGTTTATTGGATGCCTTTGACATTTATGATGCTACAGTCACTTTTGAGATGAAAGCCTTAAGTGGCCCTTTACAATTGCATTGAAAAATCAAAAAGACAGTTTACTTAATATTCTGTTAATGTCGTATCATTAGCAGACTTTAATTCTTTGAAACAGAATACTTGAAGAAAAACTTACTGAGCTTGTTTTTTCTGAAATTACTAACTCAACCTTTATGTGGCCAGAAGTTTACAGCACTTTCTGTTTTTTCCACAGAGGTGCTTCTGCTTTATATTTTATGAAAACATGTTTCTGGAAACAAGGGCCATTAGTGACAGGACCAGGGAGAATGCCTTTGAACTGTAAGAGTAAGTTTACGTTGGATATCATGGAGAAGTTCTTTACTGTGAGGATGTTGAGGCACTGGAACAGGTTGCCCAGAGAAGCTGTGGATGCACCATCCCAGGCATTATTCAAGACCAGGACAGATGAGGCTTTGAGCAACCCAAAGTAGTGTGAGGTGTTCATGCCCTCGGGAGGAAGGTTGGAACTGGATGATCTTTAAGATCCCTTCCAACCCAGACTATTCTGTGATTTGTCTTTGTTGCATTTCTTATCTCCACTAGAATTCACTTTATGGTAATGTTTTGTTCCCCACGCTCAGCAGGAATTACTGAACTACCTGCTAGCAGCAGCTACAGAGTGATGTGGATCAAAAGTTATTTCAGAAAGTAAAAGAAATGCCACCCTTTTGAAATGGTGCAGTTGTGATTTTTGTGTTTTGTGCATATGCCAGCAGCTGTAATTATATCAGGTGAAGCAAGCTGATAAAGGGGGTGACTGTCCCCAGTTTCAAGGCAGTATTATTCTACTCAGTAACTTTTTAATGAATAGCACTAAAAGATGTTGTTTTCTACTCTAAAGAGAGATTTATTATCTGGAGAAAAAGTACTGAGAATAGATGGACTGTTTTTTTAACCAAAGTTTGTTGAGAAAAGGCTGTTGGCATTAGTGACAACTATCAGAAAGTTTTTTTAAGCTATCTTTGGTACCAGATAGTGCCTCTTGCACTGAATGGTTTCACTTGTACAGGTAGACCTGATTTCCTTTTCCACAGGCCTATTACATGAATAATCACATTTTGATTTTTTTCCCTAAAAAATTCAGAGGGGAAAAAGCGTATGATGACTAGTATTCTAAACTTAAATAATCTACATGCTTAAATTTAACATGTACTGAAGGCTGTCAATCTTGTATTACATAATAATACATTTCCTAGATTTCAAAAATGCTAAAATGTCAGTATAATGTCAGTGTTACTGATGACCTACATCATATTGTAGTGAAATTTAAGGTTATTAAATAAATCCATATGAATGAGCATTACCATAGAATTATTTTGCTCCTTCACTGAGTACTGCAGATTATCGTCTCAGCTCATGTTTCTTTTGTGTTCTGCAGATTAAACACAGCAATAAATGAGCTCCACATTCAATCAGTCTTACAATGTCAAAGTTAAAAGGTCTTCATTAAATGTGGTGGCTTAGAGATGGAGGGGTTTTGTGTTTATTTAGGACAGAATGCACTGGTACTGCTGTTTCACTACTAAATGTGAGTGTGTAACATAAATGTACTGTTGCTAGAGCATGTCAGCTTGCTCTAGGAAACTCCATGCCCCTTAGAGAGATTTTTTTAGATGTATTCTGAGATGATTCTCTGACCCTCATGGGGTTTGATACAGTATAGTAATTCACCACCTTTTAGAAATTCTTCTGTTTTGAGATCATCCTCTTAGCTACATAACCTAGTTGTAAAGAATCATTGGAAACCAGTGCCCTATAAATAAGACATGGATGTTTCCACATTTGATCATGTATCCATGTATCATTAAACTTAAGGAGTTCAAGAGTCCTTTTCCTGAACTGAAAGGTTCTTGCTGGAAACACATCAACATGTTCCTACCACAGCAAGTTAGCAGAAACAGGTTCAAGCTGTTTGAGTGAAATCTTCTAGCTAAACATTGAGTCTTTCACTTTATGGCACCATTTCTCAGTTTTGCTCAGGAATTGTTTCATGTGATCTATTTACAAAGATGCTATTAGGGCTTACTAGTCAAATTCAAATACCATCGTTGCTGATCCAAATTCAGGGATGGCGGGATTGTGAGGGGAAAGCAGCCATTAATAAGTGCTTTTACCCTGCTTTACAAAATCTGATAACCAGCCTCAAGGCATCCTGTTGCTCTAACCATACAGAATGCAATGAGCGTGCTTGGAGATTACTGTACTATGGGTTCCTTAACTTTGGTTAAAACAAATTAATTTAAATAAATACAGCCTTAGACAGAACCTCACCTTTTAGAGGAGTGACTCTGAGGAGAACAATGGATGATGCTAACAGGAGAAAATTATTTTAGGAGTTCCTTTATGTCACAGCACTCTAAAGTGCAGACTTGTAGCAACTTTACAGAAGCAGTTGTTGTGATCTCTGATCTAAAAAAAAAAATCAAATATGAAAAGCTCCCTGCAAAAGTCAATACCCACTAAATCACTGATTACCACTGAGACTGTCTCTAAAATAAAGTTGTCTGTTCTCAGATTTCACAGAACACTGGTTTGGTTAAAAGGATTTTTTTTTCCAATGAATTCTTTGTAGCTATTTGTATTATACACTGCTGTGTTCAATCTGTAAGTACTTAATATTTGACTTCTGCTCTTGTTAATATTGTCAACTCTTCCTCAGCCTCTAACTCCCTATCTTGTTGTTCAGCTTTTGTTAGACATGTTGTTGGCAGATTATGAAAAATAGCATGAGCTACTTTTCTGCAGCTGTATGCCAGAGTGATGTAAACAAGTATTTGGGAGAAGACTGTGGTGGTGCTTTTTTGTTATCCTGGTAAATCATCACTCATAAGTAAAATACATTAATGTTTCCTGAGGAAGATGCAAATGAGGTGTAGTAATTACGATTAATTATCAGCTTCAGAACTCTACTACAGTAGATGGAAACACTTTTATTTGTTTCTTTTCTTAGTTTGAATTAGACTATTAAATGTTTCTTTACCTGATGGTTTTCTTCCAAAGGGATCACCCAGGACATCTACTCCATTTGGTACAGCGCATGGCAGAGGGAAAAGAGTGTCTAATGATGTGGAAAACTATTACAGACCTTCAATGCTTGAGGACCCATGGGCTGGCCTAGAGCCAGTTTCTGTTACAGACATAAACCAGCAATACAGCAGTGAGCAAACAACATTTACTGGTAAAAAAGGGAGGTATTTCAGCTAACACTTTTAAAGGCTAAATAACTCCCATCTTGTCAGGAAAACTTTGGGACAGAATCTTTACACTTACACAAGATGAACAATAATCAAGACCTTAGATAATACTTTTATTTCATCACATGTCCACCCTTTTATCCTACCTTTTTTTATTGCATTGGCTATGTGGAAGTGCCTACCAGCTCTGAAGAACAAAGTGTTCTTTAATCACCAGCGACTGATTTGTGACTGTTAAAACAAGTTTCCATACACTTACCTCTCCTATGCCATACTGTTAGCCTTTTATTGTAAAGTCTCTTAGGGAGTGGTATTTTCTATGTTTCAACATTTTTAGAATGAAATAACTTGGAAATAAAATTAAGTTTTGTAAATCCTTGTTTTGTAATGTATAAAGAATATTTTAGGGGCTTTGTTAAAAGGTGTTCAGGTGTACACGTTAACACAGTAGTTCACAACACTGAAATTAGGTGACTTCTGTAAATATGCTTGTATGCTGTAGTTAATGTTTGGTTTTGTGCATAGTAATTTTTGTTAATTGCAGTGTAATGTGAAGTTGAAACATGACTTATAACCATCTCAGGAAACAAATGTATTGGTTTTGGAAAGTTTGATTTGTTGAACAAACTCTTGAGTCACAAACTTAATTTGGGAATTATTTGCATTTGTGTTTAAATAATATATATTTGGATCAATATTAGAAATTTCTGGATTATAGTAACAAGTCTGTTCAGCAACAGTTTAAGTCTAAAGAACACATAAAACATCAAGCTTAAATAAATGCAAATTTTTTTTCTGGATGCTTACCTGCTGGAATAGTACAGAATGAATGACAGTCTTTGTTACACAGTTGACATTAGTACATGCATAGCATCTTTTTTTAATCTGTTTTATATTTTTCAATTATTTTTTACTTTTACTTAGGGCAGGCATCATTGTCAGGAGAATTGTTTTCTGTGTGTACATGCTATTTTTTTATACTGAAGACGAAAGCAATGAATTGGCTTTTTTTAGAGCTTGTCTTTACATGAAGGATCCATGCTTAAATCCAGAAGTGGATATCATAATCTAGAATAAAAAAGAAATAGTTGTAGCTGCGGGCATGTTATTAACTTGCCACATTAAGCATGCAGTAGTTAGATAAATTTTTGTTGAACATAACTGCTATTTGTTGATTTTTGGATTTTAAGCCAAGGTATAGTGTAAAAACATTGTTAAATAAAACTCTTAGCTTAGTTTTCAAAATACATGTGTTCTTTTAAGCTTCTTACGTATTCAAAACATATTTTTGTAGTCCTGAGGCATGATTAAGTAGAAAAGCACAGGAAATCCCGTTAAACTGTTCTTAGTAACTTCTCTTTTGCTGAGGTAGAATAGTCCTCTGTACTCTTTATCTGTTTCAGCATAAGATGTGTTAGGTTAATACTGCCTTCAGGATCAACACCAAATTGTAAGGGGGGGGTTAATGTGTTGAAATGTGCTGAGCCTCTTGTTCTCTTTGGACCGCAGTCTAAAGGATGTCACTTCTGTCTTCCCCTGGTTGACCATGTTATTTTAGTATTATATCCAAAAAGGTTGCCTCAGGAACTGAGGACACAATGCCTGCTGGATATCAAGAATGGTTAAATCTTCATCCCAGAATCAAAAAATGGTGCCTTAAATGGCAGCTATCATTGTTACAAAAAATTGTTATCTGTAATAGGTACCAGATGACTTGACGAGTTGTAGCGTTTAGAATTTATACATAAGTTAATGTCATTGTGAAAATTGAAGTGTAAAGTTTTCTTTCTTTTGTTTCTTTATAAATCTTGTCAGGTGCTGCAAAGCTCACAGAAAAAAAAGTTGTAGTATGCTTAACCAAGTGCCCGGTTTTGTTGCCATTTCCCATATGATTGAAATGCAATTTATTTTTTGCGATATTTGGTGATGTTGGAGAAACAAATATGATTTTACTTAAGAGAGTGAAGCCATGATGTGTTCACAGTTAGACATGAGAAGAGTCTGGCTTCTGAAGGGAGAAAGGAAAGGTAAGGGTTTCCTGAGAGAAAAAGAGACTCTTAAGAGGTGGGACTTCTTACATTGTAGCCAGTAGGAACTGCCCTTGCACTTTGCAAAGATGGATTTTTCCACTTTGGCATTGCAATTGACCCAGGCATCAAAGCCACACTCCTCTGGTAATAACTTTTAACTCCTGGAACCAAGTGTCAGACATCAGTGAACATAAATGTTCTAGAAAGAGAACTGAGGAAATAATCTTGAAGAACTGTCTAATCCATGCAGACCTTGCACAGTGCTATCTATTAAACTGCTGCTTCAGTGCACTTCAGGGTATGACTCAACAATTTTAAGTACATCATACTGCTAAAGCCTGCAGTCATTTGGTCAAGAATCAGCACCAAAAACTTAAAAATTATTCACCTTTCTGGCTTCTGGGAGAAATTCTGTAATTACAGTAAATGTCATTGTTGAAGAGCTGTAAAATGCATGAACACATGGTCAGAACTATAAATATAATGTACTTAAAGTCAATTTAAGCTTTGCCTTTTTTGCCATGATATCCAGGAAGCTTAAGCTCATACCTCCTCAAGAGTTTTTTTTCTTTTTACCATTTGGCAAATGCCTGATGGAGAGAGGATATATCACTTCCTCATTTGTTAATGAAGCCACTTCATAGTATCAGTATGACTCTGGAAATAGCATTTGATGGCAAAATGTAAAGCACAAAATACATCCTTCTTTTGTGAGCCCATGAAACAAAATAGTGCTTATGTCTTGTTAATGAAGGGACTACTCTGTAATGAACACATTGTGTATATGGACATTGCTCTTTCTTCAACAGACTTCTTAGATTTTAAGGTAAGTTAGCTTCTTTTTCAGAAGTTTGGGTTCAAACACTTTTCCATTCTGTTTGTTTGCCTTGTGTTTGTCTGTCAAGTCCATTTGACTTTCTCTTCAGTTGTTGTAAAGAAGTGTAACTACTGACTAACTCTTCCAGCAAATATTTAATTCACTTATTACTGTTTGTTCCTGTGTTTGAGTGAACTGCATCACCATTACATTAACAGTAACAAGAGCTTAAATCAGCCAAGAACATGTGTAATGCAGCTACACACTGGGTGGGTAGTTACCTCAAGATGTGCACTACAACAGGTCAAACTTCAGGTTTGAGTTTTCATTCCAGCTTTATAATATGGAATATTAATTCTTCTGTGGCACTCACTGCACACATTGAAACTGTTAAATAATTTAGAATATTAAAATTTAAATTAAAATGGGATTTTAAAAGTTCATGTTAAATTCATCCTCTTTAGAATTAGAAGTAATGCATTGATATGTAGCATTTTCCTAATGTCAAAGCTGGGAACAGTTACCAGGTAAAATGTGTCTGGTCAGCAGAATGGATAACTGCTTTCGTGGTCAGGTTTCTTGTTGAGGACATCTTTATATGCTCTTAACTTTATATAAATTATTTCATTAGAGGGGGGAGCATTTGAAAAATGCATTATGTGGAAATTGTACAAGTAGCTGTTCACCTTCCTTCTAAAGAAAAGTGTTTGGTTTTCAAGCTGTACTTCTGAGTAATCTCACTGAAGTCAGAGGATTTGCTCATGCAATTGGGATGTGTAAGTTATGTTACAGTTTGAAAATTCTGTCAGTGCTTTTTACCAGCACTGCAGTTTATTCCTCTGCCTAGCAATTGCTCTGAATTCTAATTCAGACATCTGCTTTTATACGTGACTGTTTTGCAATGAGTATTCTTAGAATACTTTCCAAAATTCTCAAGAGTAAAGACTGTTCACTTTTCCCCAGATCTTGGTGCTTCTCTTTTTTCTATCTTCTTGGAACTGGCAGAGGAGAGGGAGGATTGCCTACACTGATAGGTGAAGAATCGTGTAATGATTTTCATGTCTCAGGCTTTCAGAAACTTGCATACTAATTGATATAGGTAACTAGATAAACTTAGATCATTTGAGATGGTTCAACTTTTTACAGCATGAGAAATGAAAGAAATCAAGTTGTGTTAACACTCAGGAGTAATGCGGTTTCAGCATTCAGTTATTGATTCACAACCAATTTTTTTTTGCCTGAAGTAACTTCTTGTCTGTATGTCTCAAAAGGCACAAACTTATTCAGTTTTGTTTTCTGCCATTTTCACTTAAATGTGTGCTTTGCTGACTTAGAATTTAACAATAATTTTTCAGTCTGAACTTCTGAATTTAGTTTTGCAAAATTATTAACTCATGTTAGACCTCAAATCTGGGCCTTCCCTTTGAACTATTTTAGATCTGGCAAGAAAGGCTTTATTTCATCCCCACTGCTTCCTTCATGATACTAAGAAACCTTTGCCTCCTGGGCTAGAGCTGGGCAGATGTTCAGTGTGTGACTGCCCTTCCTGTCCTAGAGGTTATCCCTAAACTTCTGCCATTCCAGTGCAGCGGGGCCCAGGAGCTGTTTTGAGACAAATAGTAATCCATTTTGCTTCACCAGCTCTATGTGGGGTTCAGACAGAATCAGGAGGTTGATTCGTGCACATCCTGGATTTTAAATTTTATCAGCATCTTCTGCAGTAAAATCACAGAAGAATTCCACTGCCCTTTTTTGCTCATCTGTGACTGTTGCACATTGTTCTGAATCAGTTGTGTAAGCATTTGTATACAAAAGTGTAACTCCTGTAGCTAAAACGGGTCATACCAGTACAGTTCCAAAATGAAATATTTTAATGCTGCTGACAGTCCTGCAATTATAATCTGCACCAAAAATCTGCATGTACTACCCTGCTGCTGTGTAGCAGTAACCACGCTGTTTGATGCTATATTAAAACTACACTTAAACCTGGTATTCATATGTATTTTGCCACAGTCTAATTGCTGTGTATTCAAGGTACTTAAAAACTGTTACTGTAGAGTCAGTGGGTTCAAATACTTATTGTATGCTTGAGGAAATTTCTATGACTTCAAACTGCTGAATATGATGTGGATGCAACTGTTAGTATAAATACCAGTAAGGGGAAGAACAAAACCTCTTTCACTCTGATGCAAATCATTCTCTTTTCAAGCATCACAGAGCTAATGTTAAAACAAGGGAAGAGGAAGCAAGCTAATTGACAGCTTCTGTGGATGACTGCACAACATAAAGCACAAATAACAGAGCTAACATAAGCTTTAAAAAGCACTGATTGCCAGCTAGGGAGTAGTATCATCAGTAATTGGATTGTAAGTAGCAATTGCAGTGTTTTTAAATCAAACCACCACTTCCCTGTGGCTTTATGAAGATTTTTAGGTTAATGTAAAAGAAGGCTTTGAGCTGTATTCCCTTAACAGATACTAGAAATTAATGTTACTATTCCTACAGCTGGGTTTGCAGAAGATACTGTCTTCACCACTTGTCTGTGAAGTTTAGTTTCTTTGCCTCTTTTTAAGCTAAGAAAAAACAGGATTTGAAAATCTCAGGGATTATAACAAAGATAAAAGGGAGAATTAACATCTGCAAATGGTCCAAGAGTACAACTTGAATTAATAACTATAAGAAGGCACTGAGAATCTGTTGAGTACTTGCCATTGCACTTTGCTAAGGCTGTTTCCCTTGTCTGTAAATTTTTAATAGCCTCCTGATTGCTATGGCAATTAAATTACACTAAGGAAAATTACTGGGTTGTTCATTTCCACACGTTGGAAAGCTGTTTGTGCACTATGGGCAACAGGTTAAGAAACTGTGATAACTGTTTGCAAATGAATGAGGTGGCAAATTGTGTCCCTGTTGGAACTGAAGACAACTTTACACTACCAGCAGTGTTCTTGTACTTAAAATAGTTTATAAAATAAAATTCCAAGCATGTAGAAAGCTTGTGCAAAGAACCTTTGAATCCCTGTTTTCAAGGTACCTATTGCATCTGGTTGCATTTTCTGACAGTATTTAATTTCCTCTCACAACAATTGCTGCATGTTTTATACATTGGCTCTCCTATAGCCTGTCATCCTCAGTGCTGTGGCATGAGGAAAAAAATAGTTACTGTTTGTACTTTGTGACTGTACTACTGGTAACAGCCCAGTTTAGTTCCTCTCTGCTATTAGATCATCCTAGTACCCATTAAACTAATCTCTATGGTCTTGCAGCCTGCAAAGTAGATTCTAGTACATTACTAAACGCATCCAAAAGGTTTTCTGTACTTTATATTCCAAGCAAACAGTTTAAAGGGACCTACCAAAAGTGGGTTTTAACACACATGCACACCCCGACCCAACTCTATCCGGAGAAGATAACTTAGGCAGTCTTACCGTATTTTTTCCTCTCCTGAGAGTTTTCTATTGTCTCTTTTTTTTCCCTTTCTCTTTTTTTCAGTACTGTCCATACAGCAGCCATAAGTTAAGGCTCTTCTGCCTCAGTTTTCCATGGAAATAAGGATACCTTCCCTGCCCTTTCCATTGAAATAGGCTCATTCCACCCTTCAGGGGGCTGCTGGAGGGTTTGATGAATTGGTGTCATGGCAGAAGGGTTATACTGGTTTCCCACAGAGTGGTGGACTCGGTCAGATCTGCAGTGAGAACTGTACCACACAGACATGACCTTGCCATGGCGGCCACCCTTCAGTTTTAAAAAAAGTCACTACTGAACATGCGGACAAGTGGTGCTCATATCTATGTTAAACATTGCAAGTTCAGTAATAATAAACAGGCAAAGTCACTCTAAAAAGACTACAGAAAAATTGTGTAAAAAGCAGGCACAGGGTAAGTGTTGCGTTGACCCCAGTTCTTTCTGGTAGCTTCCCAACACAATCATCTCTGAAATACTTATATTTCACTAAGGATATCCTCATTGATAGTACACCAGATTGGGTGGAAAAAGAGTACCTCATGAAAGTATAAAATCAGGTATTCCTGCTAAAGCAGCCACAGGATGTATTACTGTTTTTGAATCCATGAATGACAAGAAAGCAGATGTGCATTTCTGAGAGAAGTGAGTTTGGTGGGCAGCAGAAACAAAAGGGTGGTGTGCCTAGGAACCTTTCCTATGCAGTTTACTTAATCATTTACTGCCAGTTAAAAAAGATAGTTCAACTTCAATCCAGCACTAGTTACTTCAGTACTAAATTCTACTTAGATAATTTTGAACAGCCTGAAGATCTGCTACAGAACAACTGCTTTCAGTCTTGAAAACTCAATGAGCAGGAAAAAAAAGCAAGGTTCTGGTGTCATTCTAACTGTATTAATGTATCAGAGAAAAACAGCAAAAACACATCTAGTCAAAGCATATGGCTTTAACAACAACTAGTGTGTTTCTAGGTAAGCATCCCAAAATAAATAATCCAGTTTCCGGCCTGTCGAGGATCATCAGTTCAGCCGACTTGCCCCTCCAGCAGCTCCTGGCATGGAGACAGTCCGGTGGAAGCGCCTTCAAAAACACACCATTTGTCCAAGTTGCTCTCAGTCATTTGTAATATCACAAAGCATCAGCACAGAACATGGGCAAGAGTCCAGGACGTGTTAAAAGTATCCCCGTAAGGGACACAAAAGGGTAGAAAGCTGAAGAAAGGTAAGATCTGCACTCATTCCCTTGGCTGTTTCTTCACAGGCTCCACAACATTGTGGCCAAGCCCTGCATTTTCTCTGGAGTCACTTTCCACCAGTTTTTCCCAATATTCTTTCTGTGGCTGACACTTCATTTGAACCAGATACTTCTCTCTTAAAAGACTTCCACTCTTTTGTCACTTAAGCCACCCATATTTTTTTTATTTTTAATGTGTTGATTTATGTATTGTAAAATAAACATTTAATTTATTATTCAGAGCTATGTGTATCACAAGATAATTTTTCAATTCTGAACTATTACTGTCTCCCTAGTTCTGACAAAGCAAATACAAGTGTTTTCAAATCATACAGATTAAGATTGAATAGTTTAAAATGTGTTTCAAACTAAGCTTGCTGATGGCTGGAACAAGAAAGTTAATTCCCAGTGAGCTTTTCCAACAGTGAATCTCAGGGAGCTGCCGGTGACTATCTTTTTTATAACAATGTTATTGCAACATCAGTTGCAAAGCAATTTACAAAGGTACTTCAACCTGTAACATGTCTGCTGCTTTTTCTGCCTGCAGTTTTCACTCTCTTGCTTCATTATTTTTGTCCTGAGTTCCTGTTGAATTTTTGGTTCGTTTCTTTTTACTAGTTGCAAGTTTTAAGGATCTTTAAAAATGGTAAAGAAGAATTGGTTTTACAGTTCCAAGTAGTATCTATACATATTGAGTCTCAAAGAGTAAATGAAATTAATAACTTGGATGATTCTAGTTGTAAAAGAAGTATGGGATACAGACCTTTTCAGTATCCATAAACCAAAGCTGTAAGTGCAATACACTTTTTACTAAGAAAGGCTACATAGATTATGGTCAAATCCCAAATCTCACTGTCCATCAGTTGGTGGTAGAGAGAAGTGAAATCCTGCACAATGTTATATCTGAACCTCATTCGGCAACACCCACGTAAAACCACCAGATTTGTTTAAACCACAGCAAAGACACTTAAAGATTTTACTTTGTGGTATCCCAGGCGGAAAGAGTTAAAACAATTCACAGCTTTCTTGGACTTTCCCTCTCCTCTCCTGAGAGGTCTGTTCTGGAGTCATGTAAACACAGACATCTGCTTGCTGTCACTTCATCCTTCTTTTAAATTCATAAGAATAGAAACATTCCCAGAGGGAGTTCCAGGCCAGGCCACTTTCAGCCACCAGCCCTCCATGCCTTTATCCAGTAAAAAGGCACATAAAGTACTGGGGCTCATACATATTTCATGAACCTTCTGGCTACAAGTTTTGTTAAACTTTGAAGTTAATAATACAATTCATTCTGTCTGAAAATAGTATAAAACCAAATTTATTTTTCATATAAAAAGTGGACAAAATTGTAAAACTTTTATATACCTTAAGTGTGTAAAGGAAATTGTGAAGTACAGTAAGCTTATGCTAAGAAGACTATTAAATTAGAGTTGCCATCTAAAAAAGTTTTCTAGGCAAAGTCTGGTATTTTAGTGGAAGCCTCTCCATCTCTTGTGCTTCTGTTTGGAGGTACAAACAACCTCTTTATATCCGATTTATAAATCAGGGCTCACCTTTTAATTACTTTACCTCTCTGTCACTCCAGACAGGCAAGTATGGAAGACCTGAGCAAACAGGAGAACAGTGATTCACAGTTGTAGAAAGAGCTTTAATCCCTATATCCTGCTAAACAGAAATTTACCTTACAGATGTAAACATTGTTTTTAATATAAAGCTAAACCAACACATTAATAGTATTTCATTAAGCATCACATCAGTGTTCAGAGGGGATAATGTTATTAGTCCAGCATTTTGCATATGGGAAAATGAATGAATACTAAGAGGAGATGTCTTGCTTAAGCCTTATTATTATTTAGTGGCAGAAGAGAACCTGGTGTTTTCTGCTCTCCCTATTGCATTCCCTAATCAATAACATTTTCAGATCAAGTTTCAAGTGCATTGCCTTCCTGGGAGGAGGGATGCCAGCAGAAAGTCACCCATGCTTTCCAACACATGCTAATGATACGTGGTGAGCATCTGTAATGATATGTCTGTGAGCATCTCTCTGCTATAACTGTTCATTAAATGTTCCAAGTTCTGATAGAGCTCTGAACTCTTTCAATTTCCTCAAGCACCCTTCAAATCTGCTATAGAGAATACAAATAGACTCAGAAACATTGCTCTTATCAAAAGAATAAGCATTCAAAAACTTCGAATGAGAATTTCCATGATTTCGTGGGTAACCTACATGTTTATGTGCTTCACAGCTCTCCAGAAGAGAGTCTTCTGTGGCCAAAATATGTGTGCCAAATTATACATAATTTTTTTTCATGAAAGGTGGCTTTATTAAAAACCCCCAACATTCTGTTTAAAAGGGAAATTCTGACACTGGAGAATTAAATGGAAATCTCTGCTGAAGTTAACAGGGGTTCTGGTTTTTGTCCTTAGTCTGAACTAAAATCTGCAATGATGGCAGGAACAATTTCAACCTAAGATAATAGTTTTAAGTTTTCATTCACAACACCATAGCAATGGAGGTCACAATCTCCTTAGAAAAGGAGTATTTACTCTATTTAATTTCACTGTATATGGAAATGATTTATGCTGTAACCAGAAGCATAGCACCTTCCAGTGGAAGATTCTCAAGTAATTATCATGGACCAAAACAGTCTTTAGCTTACTAGGCTTTAGTTTAACAAGACCTTTTCTTTTTTTTTTAATGACTAGTATCTTCATAACTGATTGATGCCTAATCTGGTGCAGCACCTGCTCTCTTAATCTCCTGTGGTTCAGCTTTCAGATTAATGAGTCAGGAAGCCAATTGTGACAGTGTTATAAAATATTGTAATAAACTTTCCATACCTCAAAACAGAAAAATAATCCACAAATTGATTTCCAGAGTTGAGGTTTCAGGTCCTGAAGGGTTTTTTGGTTAGGGACTCTTTTTGGACAGGAGCTTTAAGTGACGTCATCACTTTCTAAAGCATAGAACTGTCACAATAATTATAGGTCTTCACATGCCTTTTATTTTTTAAAAGCTACAGAAAATCAAGCCTAAAAATGTTAATGCATTCCTAGTAGTGGTCAAGCTGTGCAAATGCTGAATTTATATTCCAGCAATACACAATACTTCACATGATGTAGATGATGTTTTGCAAAACACAGGGTCTATAATACAAGTGTTACAAACCTGATTTCTTGATTTTTTTGACTAACTACAGAGTGCTTAATGACAACTTGAGGCAGCTTTTGCCTTCCCATTTAGTAACAGTTTTAGAACTGCTCTGAAAAACAGTAGGAGCTGCCAGCTTCCCTGGTGCGCTTTGGAGCATCCTACCAATAAAAAAATCTAATCCCATTTGTTGGATCTGTTGATGTGCTGATGAATTTAATAATGCTGCTGTGGATGTGTTCTCCCTCCTGTCCTGTGAAATCCCTCAACAGAGTTACACGACTTGTCAAGGCATTACACAACCAAATGGTGCTTCCTTGGGAAGGGTGGAGCCCATGTTCTATTAAACACTCAGCAAAGCAAGTGCTTGTGTGTTTTTCATGTTGATTTTGTCTTGTCAAACTGTTGTCTCTGCATTGTGTAGAAACTTGGTCAGTTACCACCATTTCCTATAGCAGGAGCTGTTTTAAATATCCATCACACTTAAAAAATAGATTCCTTCAAATTGAGTATCAGTGAAGCATCTATAATTTGATGCTCTTTCTATTTTGCATATGAAATCCTGAGTTTTTCCTGTTAACTGCAGCCTCTTATGTTGTCAGGAGAAGATTACAAACATTTTTATTTTTATTTAGTCAATATAACTGATCCCTCTCATTCTCATAGCATTTTTCCCAATTCTCTAGAGGAAATTGATGATTTCACCTAAATTTAAACTACCAGCTTCCTTATTTTAAATGGACTGCAGTAACCATATTTAGTTCTGTTGGATGCTCCTTACTCCCCTTCTGCTCTTGCCACCAGAAACATGTTATATGGATTAAATATTTAGACAGAAAATGCTTTAGCCAAGAAAGGAGGAAGTTTCATATTGGGACTGCATCTCAAACAACCCAGTATTTTTAGAACTTGATGTAAATACTTACTCAGTGCTTTGATTTACAGCTTCCCATAATGAAGGGCATTGTGTAATAGTTTTTACAATACAAAAGCTCCATAATGCTGAAACCTTAATACAGGACTGAGGAATGAAAAAGAAAAAAAACAAAACAGTAGAAGAGGCTGCAAGGTAGCAACAAATGACAGTCACTTAAATAAAGCATGCAGAACTTTTCCCTGGATATGAAGAAACAATTTGCATTCTAACAGTTGAGACTAGCAAGAAATACCTAAAACCAAATTGGACTGGAGCTTCCCAGGAGATCAGTTGAAAGAGGTCACCTCCAATTCACCTGATGGTAGAAGCTGAAATCGGGTTGAATTTCTGATAGAAGAGGTTTGCAAAGTTCTCTTGAATTTGTTGGCTGTTTGTCATTATTCCCAAAAGGTAACATTGTCGTGGCAAGTACAGTTTGCAAATAAAAATTATTATTACTACCTGCATGTCTTGTTTCACTATCTTGCATGAACATATGCACTTGCTTGGAAGTCTCACAGCAGGATCGGTAATCCATAACAAGAAGCAGTCTGGAGAGAAAAATGTTTATAGCTTCTAAAATCTGCCAGGTTTAGAGTAATACTTTCCTGATGTGGAATTGCCAAACCATCTGCAGATATGTTTTGAACTATTACTTACTACTCCACTTCTCATATACAGCATTAATAGATTCCTGTTCATTTCCCATGTCATCTCTAGTTATTAGTCCATTCCCTAACCCCTCCCCAACAATTTTTAGAAAAAATGGGATTAAAAAATGGTCACAATATTTGTTCTGCAAAGAAAGCAGTAAGATGACAGTACAGTCAGAAGGTCCACTGCCTTCCTTGTCTTGAGGGCAAGGATTCCAGCCCAGGGATGACACGTGTTTTCAAAAGTATTTGTGAGGCAGGAAAGGTTACAGGACTGCATATGGATAACTTTGGCTGCTGTTTTTGTCTGCTGTGCAGATCATCTTTTGTTTTCCAGTGTGGGGATGTTACTTAATTTTAGCTCTAGTGCAGGAAGGCAGGGAATGGCCTGCTCCTCTTCTGTAACTTCCATGTATTTTTTTGCTACTGGATTAGCTGCAAAGCAGAAGTCCCAGTTTCTCAATCCTACGTTGATTTGCAGGTGGTTTCTAACATCCCAATGCTCTCTGAAGGGCAATACCAGTAAAGAAAAACAGAAAATTTAAAAAAAAAAACCAAAACCAACCAAACAAAAAAACCACCACCAAAGCAGGTCTTCCTTTGAAACGATTCCTGTAGATCTTTTTTTGCAGTTGGTAAGGATGAAGGAGAATGAAAATAAAAATTTAATGATCTCTTCCTTACTCCTTGTTCAGGGAAAATCACCTCCTAAAGCCAGGCTTCTGTTCAGTTCTCTGTGCAGCCCATTTCGTTCTCAGGGTGACCTGGAGACAGAGCAAGGAGAGAAAGCAGCACTGGCAGCTCTTAGGGCACTGATGATCAGAGAGGCTCCCAAAGGCAGGGCGAGGAGACATCAGTGCTTTCTGACCACTGCCACCTGGGCAAAACCAAGATCCTCGAAAGGCCATAAAGAGTGTGCTGCTCCCCATGATGGAACCTGCCGACATGCTTTACACATTTGTAAAACAGGTCTGGAAAGAACTTGCAGGAGGAAAGAATAAAGGCACCTGTGTTAGAGGTTGCTGCACATTAAACACTTCCTTCTAGCTATGTCCTCTAGCAACTAATACCACAACCTAGCACACAGGAGGGAGTACAGCAGAGACATCTGCACAAGTCAAATACTAACCACTTATTTCCCTAAGTTACCTTAAGGGCAGCACACACCTGTCAAATCTGCAAGTACAAGGCTGGTTTCTGTAATGCTTACCCTTGAGTATTCCCCTTTCTAACCAGCCATGTTTCCTCTATACTGTATTTCCTAATACTGGAAAAAAACGCTTCAGAGCCTCTTTGCAAAAAGTCCTGTTAAAGGTACATTCATCACGTTGTGGGATTTGCCATATCAATAGTACATCCAAAGTGCCCCCAGAGGAACTGCTGAAGAAGAATTGAAGTTGTACTGTTTGAAGTGACCCAAGTATTGCCTATTGGCGAGGGCTGCTCCAACTGAAGAAAAAGAAAACAGTACCATAAGGCTCAAAGTTCCTCTGAATGTGCCTTCTCTCCATAGGCAATAAAAAAAGGCCCAAAATAAGCAGCCATAACAAGTAAATTACTTTAAAAGCAAAACCCTCAAGTTCCATCAAAGTGAATGCAGCTGACTGGGAAATGCAACAGTTACCCTTATTTGTAAAATGAAGTTCTCTCTGCCCATGTTTACTGCAACTGCAAAGTGCTCTGACATTCATTTTCTTCCACATGGTGGGGGAGTTTGGTAGCTCTAATCCTGTTCATCCAGATGGCCTGTCAGGTTTTATAGGCATTCCTTAAAAATTGAAGCAACCTAATCCTGGTTCAGGTAATTTAAAAGAAATTTCTGCATTGTTCTTTAAAAGCTAGCAGGCAATAATTCACGGTTTTGACAAGAGGACTGGTTTCCTCTCTTGCCACCAATTTCATAGATCCATTCCTTGCTCTGTGTTGATACAAGCTGTTCTGCAGTTACTTGTGTATCTCCTCTTTCACTTGATGCTATTTTACTTGCAGCTGAGGATATTGATTGAGATGCAGATCCCACCAGAATTATTACTAGTACCTTATTGCACAGCTGGCTAGCCCAATGGCAGCAAGAGCTCAATGAAAGGGATGCCGCACCATTCTCAAACCATTTCAGGTTCATGCTCCAACATAAACCAGAGCCAGCTTCATCACAACTTTGATATGAGTTGCAATAGCAGCTTTCATGAGAAAAACTAACAGACAACTAGAATTGGTTACGCACAATTGCGTGATCTGCTACGTGCAAGTCAACACCCTGTGAAATACAGCCTGAGCTTGTCATGAGAACTGAAGGTCAGGCTTTAATTGTAGCTGTCACCAAAATATTGCTTCCAGAGTGAGATGTTTTGGGCTGCTGCTACACATCTTGTCAGCCTAATATCAAATGATACCTTATGTAACTGCTGCTGGCCCCTGTTAACTTCCAACTGTATTTTCACTGCTTATCTATTGACTTTATCAATGACAAGTGATGAAGCAGCACTCTGCCCAACCTCAAGTTTAAGAGAACTGAAGATAACAGCAAGTGCCATATTTTGCATTTACTGAAAGATCAAAAGGTTTCATTAGATTAACTACTACAGTAGGAAAAAAGCTAGAACAGCCTCAGGCATTCAAAGCACAGTTGCTTAAGCCAAGCTCAATTCACAGTGTCTTATCAGACTGAAAATACCTGGATCTTTGGGTTTGATTTCCCATTTCCCATTGCTTCTAACATGCACACCATCCTCTTTAAAGGGACAGTGGTGGAGAATATTAACTGCAGCTCTACTTGGACACTGCAAAGAAAATATGTCATGTTGTCCATTGCCCGCTATCCTGAGCAGCTCACAGGTGCTGAAGCAGCAGCTTCTCAGCACTGGCAAAGACCCTGTCCCACACCCAGGTCCCAGCATTCTCCCTGCTCTTGGGGCACCATCAGTGCTCAAATGGATGCTCTGCTGCAGCTTGGCTTCCACATCATCCACACTGCCAGGGCTCCTTTGAAACAAGACTGGAGCACTAAATGGGTTTTATTAATAACTTGCAGAATTTCAGTACACTGAAAACATTTTGTTTAACCCAATGTTCTTTTGAAATGCTATTTGACAACCAGAGGGAAAACAAGGAAATACTTCAATTTTCATGTATTTTATTTACAGGCCGCACAATACATTTTATATACAAATGGCTTAAAATAACAAAGAGTAAGCAAGCTGAAGCATAACAATTTATTTTAAATTAAGTTGTCTCGAAATAACTCCTGCAATAAAGTTTCTTCACCCTGATAAGCAAGTCAATTTGATTTTAAGTCAACCCAAGGTAATTTTATTTTTCTATATAGAATTCAAATAAATTTTCTGGTGATTCCTTTATTTCATGACACACTTCTGCAAATACAGAACATTCCAAAACTCTCAAGAAGGGTAATAGCTAAAATTTCCTCATGTAAAAAACACTGTAACAGAACAGACTGGAGAAATGTTGTATATAAAACACTTGCATGTTTTATTAATGAAAAGAAGAATGCAAGTAGTACATCTGACATTTTTCTCTCTTGGAAATAGAATTCATGGTCCAAGACCTAATTTGCCTGTAGGCAAGAGGTATCCTGTGTTACTTCCAATACTTCAGTTTTTACCACACAATTATCTATTAAACTCATCCAACTGTAAACTTCACCAAAACTGAAAGCAAAAGGAGAAGAGTGCTCAAAACCGTTAAGAACTTAAAACATGGCACTTACTGCCTCTGCTCTTAGAAAGCACCTTACACTACTATGGAATGGAGAAAACTTAAGAGAGACCATGTTTTATGGAAACATAAGAAAATACAGAAGTTTGCCATTTTAAAATTATTTTTCCAAGAAATTATATTAACATTTAAGGATACATGTATTTTTATATCTTTTCCCTAGCACTGCTCATTCTGTTCACAATAACGACAACTAGCAATCCATAAAAGCAGTTTCCTTTTCCTTTGGCTGAATTTAAGCATTGTAATAGCTCAAGTCTTTTAAGTCATGGTCATAAGCAGTCCAGTTTGTGCTTGCTTTCTTCCTTTTGGTATGGCTAAAGACCATTTAATATAAATAATGAAGTACTTGCTGCTGGATAGTCCATTATTACAGTATTTCAGTATGCTGATTTAAAAATACAAACACAACACTTACTTTTTGATGTAGTATCCAGGTCTCTGTAGCTCACTTTGGAATTGCAGCATGGAAAACATAAACCCAAAGGAATGAGGGAGAAAGTAATAAAAGCCACGGCTCCACAGAAAAATAATGCTGTTTTCAGAATGTCTGCTACTGCATCAAAAATGGAAGAGCCACATGATGTAAAATGCCAAACTATTACAGACTCTCTGCTGAGTGGAGTTCACGCAAAAGGGTAAAATGCTGCCCTAAGCACCTCATCATATGATTTAATTCAAAAGAAATGCTGACAGGTAATACACAGGTTCGGTACAAATGAATGTGGACCTACTGTCCTTAGATCCAGGCAGTTCCCTGGCTGCTAACCTGCCCAGATATAAGTCCAGGCCAGTGGAGAGTGGCTGCAGGCACCAGTCCTCTTGCTGCACCCTCAAGGGCAGAGCTCCTCACCTGCACCCAGCCTCCACCAGCCCAGGAGGAAATGTGTCAGCAAAAGAGCCAAGAATATTCCCTGGGTTGCAGAGAAAGCAATTTTTTCAGAGTTATCACATATGGAAATACATTAACTTTCCCTCCAAATTATCCCAACACTGTTGTCCCAGGCAAATACGGTGTTCACAGTCACAGGCTAGTAATCCTTAAGCTGGGGAAAAGTCATTGTACAGTATTCATCTACTACAGCATGCCAGAGTTTTGTTTCTGATTCATCTGGAAGTCGATTGTTTATTGCACCTCCTCTCTCCTCACAGTCAGGATTACTTATGCTGGGGCTGTTGGTGTCTTTTCGTGGCCAAAGACTGAAATCCATTTTGGTAGAACAGTGTCTGAGAGTACTGCCAGCCCATGAGGAAACTGCACTCTCATTTACAGATGCAGAGAGAACCAACGTCTCTGCATTGAATAAAGCTAACTAAATGACTTGAAAATTTATGTCCTTGTATTTTTGTATTGGACATCAGTTAATTTATTTATCTGAGAACTACTTTGCATTTGAACTTACCTGTGTTTTTTAGCCAACTATTGCCTGCAGTTACACTTAAGTGCAGGTGAGTAACCCCAGACTGCACATCTTTAGTGAAAGTAAGTGCATATAAGCTTTGAAAGTCTTTTGCTTGATTCTAGAAAAAAACAATACAAAAAAAAGCAATCTGTGTGTATATTTGTGGATCTGGGTTTTTTAAAGATTCGTAAACGAAGAACCTTCACTGTCCATATCTAAATGACATTAATGATTTTTGTCTTTAAAATTTTACTAGCAGAAAAATGCTATGGAGATGTCCTTACTCAAGGAAAAAAAGAGTCCAGTGCACTGTCATTCTTAAGCACAGGCTACTCAGGTTGTAAGTATTTGTTTCTGACCTGGCCACTTCTATTTTCAGTTAGCAGGTTTTTCTACTGTGACTAATGAAGGCAACTGGCAGACTTGGAGACAGCATAAGCAGCAGGACTCTCTCCATTCCTCATCTGCCAGATCCTCAAACACTACACAGTTAGCAAAGGGAGCTTCTCCATGCTCTACAGTGTGGGAATCAGTCATATATGAATAATTTTCAATTAAAGAAATTTTAACTAAAACAAAGCACCAACAGCTGTGGCTTCTATTCTGAAAATCCAGAAAGTCATTGACAAGACATTTGTAATAGTGTAAGTAGAAATTTTACTTTTTAAAAAGTCGTATTTAAACACTCAGTTACATAAGGTACCGATTTGTCAACTGGATAATCAGTTGGAAATTTGTTTCCAATATGGGCTTCAAGACATCCTTTTACGTACAGGCAAAATACAACCATACCTCCTCTCTGCAGGAGAGAAACCACTTGTTGTCAGAGGAAACAAAAAAAAAAAACATGCTGAAAGCCATAATTAGTATGAGGGTGGCTCTTGGTAAGAGTTTTAACTATAATAATTTTAGTTGTTCCGAGACACTCAATTCCAATATTAAAATGTTCTGTGGAATAGCAGATATAAAATCAAGTAATTGGCACAATCACAAGTTTACAGCAAATTACAACTAGAGTCAAACATTTTGCCATTGCTTTAAATACTGTTCTTTTTTCCTTTGGTTACTTCCTACAATGCAGTACTTGGGGTAAAAAGACAAACAGTGTCAGCTTTTCACACAAAGTAAAGAAATTACTGCTGTTGACATTTAAGAGAAAAAAACTATTTCATCACTTGGTAAGGACATACAAAGTATAGTTTATTTGGCAGAGGAACTAAAACACTTACTACAACTCCAATAGGGAGCTGAGGAAAAACTACACTCTTCATTCTTCTCCTCACTTTCAACGTTTCTCATGAAGTTCAATTTGGAAATTACAATTTTATCTAGGTAAGATCAGGTCTCCAAGTAACTGGCCCATGTGAAGTAAACACCACAAGATTCACCTGTTTGAGTTTCTTATTATTATCTGAATTCTCTTGTTAATTACCTAGGTTTAGGTGTAGTGTTCATAGCAACCTACAAAGTACTTCCAAATGTTTGCAGACCTTAAGCTTACATGTTAAGGCACTTACCATTCAAGTAAAACAGTTTTTATATAAACAAGTGTGGGAGATGGAGAGAACATTTTACCAGAACACCCATTCTTTTTTTTCTTAAAAGAAAAAAAAAAAAAAGTTGACCAAATATTTATAAAATTTTGCATCAAGAGAAAGGTTGTGTTTTATTATCTGAAATGAGCACAAAGTACACCTTCCACAATAACACTGAAAGCAGTGCAAAGACTGACAGTGACCTTTGACTAAAGGTAGTTCTGTAAAAAGAAAAATACCAAATAAATCAGTGCCCTGCTTTGATTGTTGTAAAATTTCTTTTTTTTACATAAAACTTGGTCCAAACTTACAAAAAAAGCACAAATGTGCATAGTTCAGAAGATCTGAAAGAGTGCCATAAAAAGCTGATGTCCCTAAATTTAGCATCCACTTAAAACTGCCAAAATACAAAATAAAAGTCAGAACTAGAGTTTGTGAACATGTACAATCAAGTCATCTAGTTTTTAGACAGCATGAGTTGTAAGCATTTTTTAATTTTTCCTACTGTATGCAAGACCCTTTTCCACATAAAAATAAAGCTGTTGAATTAACATTATTCAAGTCTGTTGAATTGCTGCTTTAAATTGCAGCTGGCGGGGGGGGGAGTTTTTCCAGATAAAAATGATGTGCCTGAGGAAAAACAGATACTCAATACGGTAATCCTCTGCCTCGCCCTCTCACTGCAGATGTGCTAATGTGTCCCCTGTATCCTTGGGAATAGCCAGGTCCTTGGGCAGGAGAAGTCCAAGTCTGTCCATGCATGTGGCTGATGCCAGTGGGATTTTCCTGTAAATTACTTCCATAGCTATAGTTGTGCATCTTTGTGGGCAAAGAGTGCGCACTCTCTGGCCCTGTGGAAGCATCACTGCTGCTCCCCAAAACCGGGATTGGGCCATGGCTGTATTCAAACCTATGGTCTTTATCTCCACTGAACAGCATGGGGCCAGCATTGAGGTAAATGTCTCCATAACCAGTTACTGAGCTGGGAAAGGATTCTGGAAAGGCTGATGGAGGAGGGGCAGCACCAGAGTGAGATGAAGCAGTACTGTAGTTATCCAAAGACTGAATGTCTGAGTTTCCAAGGAAACTCCTCCTTTCTAATACTCCTGATGATCCACTTCCTATTCCATCACTAGTGCTGTAACAGGCAGATGAGAAGGACGATGATCCAAAGTTATCCTTGTAGTCTGGGCCTGTTACATAGGAGTCCCTAGCCTGATAATCCACACTCGTTGGTACTGGCTCCTCCGTTGTCGCCTGAGCTTGATGCTGAGCCAGCAGCTGCAGAAGAGCTGCTTTCACTCCTGCATGAGGATCTGCTCCTGAAGAGTTACTTATAGGCAAATGCTGATTCTCTGTCCGATAATCAAGGTCTTCATCAGTGAGTGGCGGAGGCTCCGGTGGCTCGGGGGGACGCTGGTCTGGAGGCAAGATCCGAGGGCGCTCCTGCTCAGGTGTTCGGTTCAGAAGCCTCATCTCAGGCTGCCTAACCAAATCCTCTTGACCTAAGAAGATGAAAAAGAAAAGCTCTGGAATAAAAGCATACAAATAACAGGACCAGAAAGAAAAGGACTCCTTCCTGGAAAAACACAGAGGTTTGTTAACCTCTTGTTCCAATTCTCATTAATTTGTTAGTTAAATTTACCAGTAATTATATTGATTATTTTGGACAAAAATTGGCAAGAGCTCATTTGCCTCAGGAGCATGATGCAGGCTACTTCTTAAAGTAAGATTACCAGGCAATCAATTACAGAAAAACAGCACAAGCTCCTTAAAAAATAAAAGAGCAATACCAAACGACCAGAACAAAACTCAAGCAACACAAACACTAAAAATTCAAAGAAGGATCAAGAAAGATTCACAGATAAGGATAGAAGTCTCATGGGACAAAAGGCCACCCTATCAAAGAACAGCAACAGTCAAGGTTTAAAATAAACATGAACAAAAAAAGCACACCTCAAAAAACCCCAAAACTCCTCCAAGAACAGCCCCAAAGCACTTCAGAATACAGAATATTTCCTTCAACAGCTGCAAACACCACAAAACAACACATGAACCACCATAATAAATTGAATTTGCAACCCGAAAAAGATGAACAGATGAAAAGATGAAACTGTGGGAAGACTATGGAAGCCACTCCTATATCTCAATGGAAATCTTTAGCCATGTGTGTGTGAGTTACAGGTAACCACTGAATTTGACACTAAGGAACTGCTCTGGTCAGCATTAAAACCCAAAATAAAATACTGTCTCACCAAAATAAGCTGAACAGTCAAAACTGGCAAATTACATCCATGCATCTGCTAGAAAAGACTGTCTTCACCACTGAGTAAACCCCAACCCCCAGAATAATGATCAATGTTTCATCATCAGTACTTGTGTACCTCTTAGGTTGGGTATTATTGTTTGCTCTGTCTGCATGCCATCTGTTAGATCAAGAGACACAATCTCTGATCCAGATGTAAAATGTGACTAAATCAATGTAATCTCCCATACTCACACAGATTTATATGCCAAACATGTTAATTCTTTACTCCCAAAATATTACATCTCCAGTGCTCCAGGTATTTGCTGGTTAGCAATAAAGGCATTCAGTACCTGCAGACATGTATAATGACTTGATCAGATGGGGGTAGCCAGGTGCTGGAGATTCCACGTCGTCTCGGCTGACAGACACAGGAGTGGCGGGCTCTGGAGGCTGTCTGAGTTGTAATGACATTTCATTTCCTGATCCATTTTCCTTCTCTTCCAACACAAAATCTTTTTGTTTTGTTTGCTGAGCCTTTATTAACTGAGACAACAGAACAGCAAATGCACTCTGCACAGCTGCCTGGGCAGCATCAGTCTCAACCTTAGGCTGACCCAGCTGAGCAGGTGGCACAGGGGGCTGCGTCACCATTGGCTGTTTTAGAGGCTCCTGCTCTGGAGGTGGTGGTGGAGGTGGCGGCGGCTGCTGCTGCTGTTCTGACTGTTTTTCACCTGCTGACAAAATTCCAGCAGGAAGATTTATTTTATTTAGTTGCTGCTGAGTCTCTGGGTTTACCTTAATATTCAATACTTGGGCAAACTGTGCCAAACTAACACTTGTTTTAGACTGTAGCAGGTTTAGCAGGATTGCCACTTCATTCTGGTTTAACTGCTGTCCAGTGCTTGTTTTTGCTAAAGACAAAAAAGGTGTTTTTAAGTATTATTTAGAACTGGCATATTTCAGAAACTCAAAAGAAGACTAATCTAGCATGGCTGACACAACTGGCAAAGAATGGGTTTGCACAACACAGAAATGGAATGCTTTCACATATTAACTGTCTTTGGGGAGTATCTATAGGAAATGGAACAGTAAGATCCAATATAACCAAAGTGACTTCCACAAGGTGCACAAATGCACTTGGACAGATGGAAAAACACCAAGCTAAAGCTCAATTTTCCACAATATAACTAAGTTGCAGCTTAAGGCCACCTGCTTTAGGCAGCTGTAAGGCTTCCAATTCCCATAAAATTTTCTATCTTTGACATATCACAATCCTTTGTTAAAAAGTAGCCATCTGCAAAATCAATTTCCAGTCATATTCCAGCCCATTCTAATTCAGCATCTGGGTTCTAACACCTGCCCAAGTGACCTGGCTCTAGGTGGCCTAGGAGATCACAGTATAAATGCAAAAGGAAATGCTGACTTTGAGGGACAAGAAGTCAATCACTCAGTAGCAGGAAATATGTGATAATATACAGTTAATTTAATTAAATGGAGTTTGCCAGAAATAAGAGCAGATTATGATGATGCAAGGGGATATGAATAAGGAAGTTTGAATATCAAAGTAGTTTCGCAGCTTCAAACACCCATTGTGATGATTTATTTTGAAAGAAGTGAAGCAGTATGGATTGCAACATGCCCTATGAGAAAATGACTTAGAGAAGACAGCAGTTAAAAATTAGAAAATGAGTGTGTGAGCAGGCTGGCAGAGCTCTGAATTTTTCTTAACCTAGGTCAGCACAAACATATTCAGTTGTCTTCTATTCTTGCCACTGTGCTATCTTACCAATACATTAACTCATAGCAGATTAGAAGCCACACATGACATACAAAAATATAAAGTATTTGCCTTGCAAAATTTAAGAGCAGCACAGCTGGAAAGTGCTGCAAAACCCACAAACCTACTTGTGGATGTGCACCAGGATACAGGCACTTGAAATCTACTTAAGCAGGATCCAGGGACTTCAAAACTTTTATGTATCTATATGAATATAATCCACCTTCTATTCAGCAATAAAAAAAAAAAATCGCAATTTCTTATGCCTTGTACTGCTGACTCGCACTTAGATGTTGTGATTAATGGAAGATTTTGTCACATCTGAGGATGGTATACTCAACATTAAAACTTTCTCTCAGTGAAAATTCATCAGAAAAATGCCAAACAGGGAAACCTATTAATACCTCTTTGGTTAGCTTTAAGTTCAATCTAACAGGAAACTCTGTTCTGGGAAATGTCATAACAAAATTATTGAGCTCTGAACAGCTCCTGTTAAATTTCAAAAAGCAAAAACCAGGGGTCTCATTCATGAATCAGAACATCAACAATTGATACAATGTCTCTTTAACCTCTCCTTTTGGGGTGCTTAGAAACAAATGCAAGCGTTTTGGCTAAAGCATGCATTTGGTCATGGAGTTATATAATGTGTCTTAATAACAATATTATCTAAGGTGCATTACGGCTTCCAGAAGTATTTTATTTAATACAGAAAATGCCTCTATGCTCCACTGAAAATTAAACTGTCTTCTATCTAGACATATTTTTCTGTGTACATATGGGTAAACAGCAATATGGGTCTGACTGATTCTATTTGCTTAGGTTTTTTTGCGTAGTCAGTATTAATGACGACCTAACTAATGAGTAGTCTCTCATAAGGGTGTTATGTTATAAAAGCAAAAAGAAGATAACAACTATCCTTTGGGCTCTTTAAATTTCCTGTATAGCTTCATTGATGGGCTAAAAAGTTACAGAAAGTCATTCCTGAAAATGCTGCTGAAACTTTAGCCTCAGCATATGGATTAGCAGAATCTCACAGCTGGTTTGCTCAGTGAGAAACCAGATGAATGGAGTAAAAGACAATAAATTGCGGTAAAATATGATCAAAATAACTACTTTCAGTGTATCTTTGCACAGAATACTTGGAGCTCTGCTCTACTGTTAAATTAAGGGTTGATTCAAGAGGGTTAGTATTATAGAATTGTCAGCTGCTAAGAATGCATAAACTGTGTTTTTTAGCTGAACTCCTCTATCAGTGTCATAGGATTTATGGTTACTTTGCACAATCAAAAATGGTCTTACATTTAACTTACAGGTATCCATTTGGTGTTGTTACTCTTTGTATTTCTACATATTTAGTAAGAACTATCACTTAACTGCTGAGAATCTCAAATGGTCTCCATACTGGAACCATTACTTTTTTTGTCATATTTGTAAAACTTGTCTCAAGCAAGATTCTTTGGTTAAGTTTCAGAATTACTGGCAGTGCAACACAGAGGTAGATACTTCATGTCATACCAGCTTCTGGGGAAGGGGTAGTTTTGCTGTTTGTTTTTGGGGTTTTTTTTTTTTTTTGGTTGGTTGGTTTTTTTTACGACTTGATTTAGCCCCAGCAACCTGGAAAGCTGAAAACTAACATAACATGCAAATGGAATCTGCTCCATTTGAAATGACAATTGCTCTAAACTCTGCCTTCTGACCAGTTTATCAATACCAATAAAGCTTATCCAATCTACAGAGGCTGTGAGAAACTTTGAACAGCCACTGGCTTGTAGAATTACCAAAGAATTATAGATGAGCAAGAGCTAAAATTCCCTTGAAATACAGAGCAAGCAACTTAGGTGCTCTGACCAGGCTGAAAAGTTAGGTAAAATTGGAAAGGAACACTTATGTTTCCAAAAGCAAAGGCAAATCTTTTGTAACAAAGATTAAACTTACAATACTGTTCCTCCCTCAAGAATCCAGGAGACGCCAATACTCTGCAAATAACATCTAAAATTTCTAGAGGTGCAATCCAAGTAGTAGGTAATTATAAGAACTGAAAATATTACTGACCAAGTGCTACACTAGAGCTGCCCTGAGTTTTGAGTTGGGAAGAAGTTTGCATGCCTTGTGGGGTGTTGGTTCTGCTCTCATCCATGCCTAGAGAAAGATCTTTCCTAGGGACTTTAGCTGCTGTAGAGTCATCAGTCATGCCCATCTGCTTCTGTCTTCTGCGTTTCTTACTCCACAGCTCATGGCAATCCTGCCACAATGGAAGGCTGCAAAGAATGATTGGAGATAATCAGTTTTATCCCTATTTGTAATTTTTTTTTTAAATCATACTGGTAAAAACACTTAAATTATACATAATGTAACTTTCAAAAGGTGAACCTACTGGAACTTGGAAATACATCACAAAACATTCAAAAGCCAGCAAAATCTCAGACCTGCTTTTTCTGGCTGAGAACTCTTTACTGAGTGCCTCCTTCAGAAGCACAAGTCCTCCTGGCAGAAAAGGGGAAAAAGTATCTTAAAATGAGAATTATTTTCCTAATTATTTGTGTAATTCAAAACTTAAAAATCAGTGCTGTACGGCTGCTATGAAATACAACTTGCATACTACCAGATACCTAAATTATTAATATAAAATAATTTTTTTCAGGGTCCTTCCATCTGCTTATAAAGCTACTGCTGAGTCATTAGGTTACATGTTTGTGAACATTAACAGATACAGTTGACACTTTCCTGTGCTCTGCCAAAAGTAAGTGTAGTTCTTCCTAATTTTTAAAAGGACACCAGTGACTAGTTTGTTTTGAACTTCCATATACCAGCTTCAAAAATGGATGCATTACCACATCCCTGAAGAAAAGATTATCTTCCCATCTTTAAAATGCACATAAGCAACATGCTGTAAAAGTGGTTCTGAAACTTCAGTAAACAGCTTGAGATTGTTGATTTCTGATTTTCACACAGAGAGATATAGGGATATTCAGGCAATGAAACCTCTTCGGCTCATGTTTCAGGAACATTAGTAACGTTTGCCCAGAGAGGTTGTGGAGTCTCCCTCACTGGAGATACTCAAAAACCATCTGGATACAATCCTGTGCTATGTGCTCTGGGATGATACCACTTCAGCACGGAGGTTGGACCACGCGGAGGTTGGTCCTTGCACACCTCACCCATTCTGTGATTCTGTATAACAACCCTGTGTATGTAACAGGTAAGTCTAGAAAGAATTTAAATAAAATCCTTAGATAAAAAGATCCTTTGATAGGAAGAAGTCAGTACAGGCTGCCTTGAAAGTTCATTTTACTCCAACAATATCATAGATTCTATGTTCTGACAGCTATATTGAGGAAAGAATGAGACCTGCAGATTCTCTAGTACCTTTTCATTGTTTTCCTCAGGACATGCTCCAATATGGCTTGAACAGACTGAAATGACCGCAAAGTCACTGCAAAAATCCTACAGGACATTGCAATATATTTCCTATAGAGAAACTGACAAGAACAACCCTGCACAATTTCACTTTTCCTGCCTGTAAAACCAAGGCTCTCATCTGGCTCATGAAACAATTTACTGTATTTCACTCAGGTGAAATACAGGTATCTGTGCAGAACTCTATACCCAGTGTCATCCTATCATCAAAGAAAGCAATTCAGATTCATGGAGGACCTCAAAATCCCTGGAAAAGGTAGACACTGATAAACCAAGATAAAAGGAAAATTATGCTTTATAAACATTAGAAACATTCACAGAAGAGTATTTTCTTTAGAAGTAGCAACTCAATAACTAGTTCTAGGAATGACAAATCAACTCTGTTATCTCTTATATAGAGTCACTGAGCTACACAAGCATTTTACTGCAGAATCACCTTTTAACAATTGTATATGTCAACATTTCTGCCACAATCTCCTTTACTGAACCACAATAAACTTACTGAAACCAGTGCATGTTCACACTTCCTAGAGGTCAGTATCATTACCAGTGGAAATTACTTACTCTGGAGGAGGCATTTTAGATGGTTCTACATCTCGCAGGAACTCACACTGAAGAGCTTGTTCAGCTGTGCAGCGCTTGCTGGGATCCAGGGCAAGCATATAATCAAATAAATCTAATGCAGCTGGTGGGATGCTACAAAAGTGCAGAACAGAGGAAAGCGTCACATTTTTATTTTCTATCACACACGTCTGTGCAAAATTTTAATAAACACATCCCTCAAGATGATCGTTAACTCCTCAGGTAACTGATATACTAACAAAACACACCCAAAACCTGAGCTTGATAGTAAGAGGCAGAAATAAACTTCACCTTTTACTACCTGTACTGTTACATAACCCAAGCTTTCTTCACCTTGTGTTGTTTCATTGCAAAAAAAAAAAACACCCACATTTTAAAGCCAACACTATATTGTTACTCTATGTGTTGGAATTTACCATCAGGGAGTTTTTGATTGATTCAGAGACAATTCTATTGCTTTAAAGATATTAGTTGCATTAGTATGAACAGGATGATGCATTTCTCTTGAAACCCACTGTACCTGAAGGAGGGGAACAACCCCTTTAAAATAAGCTTACTTCTGTTTTCCATACTTTTTACTTGTGATATATGCACAAAACTAGTCCAGTGGTAGTACTTTAGAACATACGCTTCAGGTAACTACTCCGTGTTGAATGAGTTTATGACCCATAAGACTGTAATGTTAACCAGACTACACATTTAGCTGTAGCCAGTTTTACCAATAAAAAACAATCAAGTACTCTGAGCTGTTTTTTGGACAGAACAAGCAGCAGGTGTACCAAACAAATGTTTCCTTAGGTGAAAGCGGACAGGTGGCTGAAATTTTAAGGCCTTCTTTCCTCTTCTTGATGCTCCTACTAAATAAAGGTTGATACAAGCTCTGTGGGTATCATGGGAAGGACAAGAACCTAAAGCCATTTTTCTTTACGCTTGATCTAAGCTCGTTCTACAGAAAATACTGAAGTTTATAAAGTCTCTGGGAAAACTTTATGCTATTACAGTTGACTAAACTAATTCTTCATCCTTACAAAGAAAACTCTTCTCTCAGTTTTCGACGATACTGCTTCTTTGGTTTCATTGTGTTGAAGTAAGCTAATTTTATAACATCAGGCCACACTGCTGGACAAGGACTTCCGCAAATTCGGCTGTACCAAAAAGAAGGGAAAAAAGGGTATGAGATCCAAAACCACAAGTGAGCACAGCTGTCATTTTTACTCTTGCAAATACAGTGAAAACAAAAAAAAAATTTTCAACTTTCATGTTCAGGTTATTTTTAGCTAAAATTTCTCCACTGTCAAATGTCTAACACCATTAAATAATGGCGAATTGTCTACAAAGGGTAGTCGTTCCACACAAACTAAACTTACTGTTTCTGCCTCAGTCCAGCCCACACATCCTCTACACAAATGTTCTGAAAAACTTGGCCAACTACATCTGAAGAGTACTCCAGGTATCTGACTAGAAGAACTGGATAGCCCACATTTAGAGTAACTTTTATATCCTTAGCTTCCAACACCACTAAAGAAAGATATATCAAATAGCTGAAAAAGCAGTTTTCACTGAGAATTTATTTAATGCTGAAGACATAAGGGAAAAAAAAGCCAAACAATTCACTAAGTCCTAAAGGCAGAAACCATTAGAAAACTTCTGTATTTTTAACTTCAGTTATGAGTTTTGTCTCAAGCTTTATCTACATCCACAAACGGAGCTGCCGCTACTCTTATGCCTCACATTTCATCCCCATCCTTTTTTCCAGCCAAGGATGGCTAAGCACCAGTTGATCAAGACCACACTTCTGAGCAGAAGAACTAATAAGGTACTTCCATATATACAAGGTTTCAAATTCTTATGCAGGCAGTCATAAATGGACATTTTGCAAATAGATTTCCCTAGTTCAGCCTTCCTTTTTATAAGATTTAAATGGTTAGTGTAAGAGACCTAATGATCTATTCATTATGCCCCAGGTGCTATGCAATTCAATCTGACTTTATGCTGGTTGGGGTATGTAACTTTCAGGAGGGATAAATAAAAATAATAAATCTCTTACTATCAGAATGTACTTCAGCTCTTTGATGAAGTTTGAAAAGATAAATGTAGAATTGTTGGCTGCAACATGATCACAGCAGAGATGTTGATAAAACTGATACATTATGTTCATACAGCAAAAAATGCATAGCATCAGTGAAGATGAGAAATGAGCTACAAACAGAAGCTTCCAGCAGAAGGACATCACAAAGTTTTAGAGTTTTGCACCAGAGGTAAAACACAAAGAAAGAAAAACTGAATTACTCATTCTCATGTGCTTCAATGCCATCTAGTGCTCAAAACCAAAAATTCCTAAACTAATGAGTTTAATTCTTCTTATGCCAAAAATGACCACTGATCTGCTTTGCACCTCCTAAAATCTTCATTTTTTCAGGCCAGCTTCAGGCCAACACATTACACAGAAACATGTTACTTTTCAATCTATTTTGAAAAACATCTCAATATATAATTTTGTAATATTTTTTATTAAGTTAATTTGACCGTTTACTGTTCACTTTCTGTAAGTTCTATAGGACACATCCTCTTTTCCCCTTGTTTCTAGGAAGAGCACCGCTCCTCATTTACAATGTCAATCAGAATCAAGAGCAAATTTTGCTTGCTGAATAAATGGAAAGAAGAAGATGCTCTGGGTTCCACTGAATTAAATACTTATCATTCTATGATTTACTGAGAACAAGGAAAGAAACAGAATTTTTATCTCCACCAAATGTCTGGCAGTTGGAAGGGAACAGAAATATTCCTAACAAAATAATAAAGCCCAGGTGTGTACATGGTAGGCTTGAAACAAGAATTCATGGCCAGCAGCATGCCAAATACCTGTTCCTCCCAAATCTCACTTTCCTTATTATTGTCCATGTTCTCATTTTGATTTGCTGCAAGCAAGTTGCAACATCATCCTAAGAATTACAGGCATTTTGATTATTCTCTCTTTACAATTTCAGTAATAGGCAACTCCAGGTACTCTACAAAAACCCATCTTACTCATCAACTGTACATTGCTAGGAACAGAGAGCACTCACAAAAAAACTTTCATGTCTGTGCCAAAGTCACTTGTGTTACATGCCCCTCAAAACCTCTAACATCTCACTCAGGGCAGTAACTGAGCACTTGCAAGTATTTGCAGTGCATTATCTCAGATTTTAACATTAAGAAAAGAAACCTGTCAGTTTATGAGGCACCTGCTATGTAGCAGTGCTTGCCAGTTACCTTATGAGTTCCAGCTGAGCAAGTTCTTGATTTGCTTGAAATATTGGTTTTTTTGTAAAAAGTTCACCCAGGATACAGCTGTAAAACAGTTTTGGAAAATTTCATCATTATGGCTTTCAGTACAGATTGATAGAAACTTGAAGATTTATTTTTGGTTTGTTTTTATCCTTGCTATGCTTCTACCCAAACTCTTACCCACAGCTCCAGACATCAATAGCTGGTGTGTATCTTTCTTCCCCAAGGAGAAGTTCAGGAGGCCGATACCATAATGTAATAACTTTGTTGGTATATGGTCGGCTGTTGGAAGAAGGAAAAGAGAGGACTGTCATTTTAGTACAACCACACTTCTGAAAAAGTGATACCTTAAGGACTTCACTTCTGTGATGCTGTTAAAGAACAGTACAATCTTCCACTCTCTTTTAACTTTAGTCCAGCAAAACTGTAACTGCACAAAAGCAAACACAATTGCCTGATGAAGGCTGCAAAAAGTCAAACTGAAGATACAAATAATAATCACACAGCCACCTTGATGCTATGAGAATTCTGTATCTCCATTATTATTCAGGAAACAACACTGTATATTTATTACAGTGCTAGTCATTTCAGGAGCAGGCCCTGCTTAGACAAAACCAATAACTTCCATGCAGCTACTCATTATTACCATACTGAATACAGGACCTCTACAAGCACTTTAAAAAGAAGAAAATAAGTGACTTCTCCCTCTTCAAGTATGAGCAAAAGAGATAAAAGCCTTTTTCTGCAAGTACATCATTCACCAATTTTGATTCCAAAGCCTGGAATGCTTCTACCATCTTCCTGTATTTCACAGCGTTTTTAATTCTCCACATCTCTAACCATAAATTTTGGTCACTCCCACTAAATCAAAGATTTCTACTAACATAGACACACTTTTTTTTGTGCACAGGCTGAACTATAGCATCAACAGTTCAGTATGTAAAGCAGAAAAGAGATGTTCGAATTTGGTATTGTTTCAACCAAGGTGATTTAAAAGTGATTCCAGAATTCTTTCAGTTTTTCACTATTACCAACACTAGGTAACTCCAAACAGAAGGAGTAACATTAAGTATGAATAACCACAGAATGAATGCTCTTGTAACATTCTCAATAGTACAGGTATCATTTCTGTAAAATCATCTGAGTCCTTCTTTCATTAGTGCACATAACTCCAATTCCTTTTTAAAAGGTAGCATGTTTTTGGAAACAATCCCCTAATTTATCATATTTATCTTTGAAGCAAACATTCCTCTATGAAATGTTTACATGGTAGGGACTATCTCTATAGATACATTACTCATATGTATTAGCATATGGTAGCTTTTATTTGAACAGTTGCCTGGTCATGCAATCTGTCTCCTACTCCAAACACTTTAAAACTACCAGAGTAACATTTAAAGGAGCACAACTACAACAACCAATCAGAATTTACATAAATTTTTATCTCCTCCCCATTATGTCCCAATTAAGTTCTGTACCCTTTCAAACAGCATTAAATTCTAAACAGTAAAACAAATGCAAAGTACATAAATTAAAACCAGCAGCTATTATACACTTGTTGCTATACATTAATTACATCTTTTACTGCAGTTCAGAAGGAAAATGAATGACAAAAGAACTGCCAAAAATCTACTGAGAGTCTAACTATTCTCCCATGTTCAACTGGCAATTCTATTAACTAGCTTAATTAAATCTTAATCTTGGCTTCATTTATGCATTATGGCATAATAATGTTGCTGTTTCATGGACAGTAAAATGGATTATTGGCATTGTTAAGGATTAAAGGTCCAGTGTCCTTATAAACAGTGAGTTTTATAAAAAAAATTAAATTAATTTAAAAACAGACATTAAAAAAACCCAAGTAAAAACACGGCAAATCAGAGGAAAAAAACCATTAGGCCAGTTTGGTGCATGTTAAAACAAGAAGGTGGGATAACATCCTTTTATTAAGTACATCCAAACCAAAAAACAATTAGCTAGCAGATGCTTAAGATTGTTTCACTTTGCTATTATACTCAACAGTTTTCGTAACTGTACTTAAGCATATTTTCCAGAAATAAGAGTTCCGAGACAACAGCTCAGAAACTAATGCTAACACATTTATCAATAACCTAAGAGCTGTGTAGAAAACAATAAATGCATAAAGCTAACATTATTGATAGTTTTCCCAGATTAGGCATGCAGAAAACAAAGTAAGCCCAAGCATCTAACCATTTCTGTATCCAACCGCCTTATGTCCATGAAGACATACTGTATAGTGAACATTCAGCCTGGATTTTGAGAAGTCAGTTCCACATGACAAATACTACACTACAAAGTAAATATTAAAGTTCTTAGCCATACAAAACTGTGCACCTGTTTCCTGGAGTATGAGCATAATGAAGCCAAGAACAACAGAAGCACAAGTCACAAGGAGTTTCAGAATAAGTTTTATTTAAACTTGTATCTGTTTCCAGCAGATTCAACAGCACTGACTGCCTAAAGAATACAATGAACCTCTTGAAATATAAAGTAAATCTTACACAAAAGTAATGCTTATTGAATAGGAACTGTATGATACTTTGTGTCAGCAAAAAAAAAAAAAAAAAAAAAAAAAAACCAACAATTTTGCTTTCCCTAAATAACATTTTTGGTATACCAACAGAAGAAATATACCTCAGATTTGCAGAACCAGAAACTTAGGACTGTGATTTAATTTCCAATCAACCATTACTTATCCAGAACACCTGGAAAAGCAATATACTCACACAAAGAGACTTCTGTGGTTTTATGCAGTGTAAGACAACATGTATTTCTTTCACTTTCCTAAGCAATTACTTGTATTACAGCACAGTAACATTTCCTCTAAACAAAAGAGTCTTCTGTCCTTCATAATAGTTATGCAAAAAGATTAAACTTCTGAATGCTTTTTCACAGTATAATTGTATCTTACCTTTCTTCTGAGTTGTACAGCCGAGCAAGCCCAAAATCTGCGAGCTTTATCTGCCCTCTGGTGGAAAAAGCAAAGAATTATTTAGTGGTTAATCCTATTAAACTTTCTTCCCCCAAAATCAGGTGAAGTTTAAGACTGAAACAGCTGCAACTGATCTTCACCAAACCACATTAACGTAGAGGCAATGCTTTGCTATCTCTGCATCTCTTCAGTAAACAGTATGCTAACTTAGTGAATAGCAAAGACAAGTAAGCAAAATTAGGTATGCTTATCAAATGGCATTTACATTACTGGATGTTAGTCAAAATATAGGTCTATACCATAAAATATTCCAGTCAGTAACTCTGCAGGAAAAAATTGAGGGAAGAAACTGCTATTTTTTCAGGCCTTACTGCTGGCATGAGTGTTTGTACAGCAAAAAACTATCAGCAGTCATACTTCCTTCTAGGAAGCCATCAAAGTCCTGTTCTGTGCTTGTACCTTTTAAATGCAGCCTTTACATCAGGGAGACCAACCAGATAAAGGCTTCTATTTTTGTCAGCAGCCAACTTGCTGAATGATATAACCCCTAACCCATGCCTGAGTTTTTTCATATATGAGGGGAAGAGTAGAAGATACAGAGCTCTTGCCTGGAAGTTCCCACAGCTAAAAGGCACTGCTCTATGACCAGAAACTCACACTGTTTGTAAAGTCTAGATGATTCAAAGAGAAAGCTATCTGTAAGCTTCTCTAATGCACAAAATGAGTGTTAGGTTGTTTTATGTGGTTTTCCTTTTCTGTACTTATAACTTTTATAACTCCCATCACTTTCAAATACACGTTATTTTATCAAATTATGGCAAGATTTGCTACTAGCATGACAATTTTGTGCTAACAACATGTACATGACCGTCTCATAATGATAAAATATACAGGTTATAGTTTCCATCCACTCTTCTCAGACCTTTACTCTGATTTCTTGAAGAATATCCATAAAAAAAGAAATGTTCCCCTCAAATTTACATGCTTATTTCTGAGAATGTATCTGTAGAAAACAAATGTATTTGCTCAAAAATTCATTTAAGTTGCCTATGTAAAAGATACATAATCCACATGTTTGGCTTCAGGCTGCAGCTGGTAATAGGATTTTTGAAACACTGGTTTAAAATTATTCAGATCTACTATCACGTTTTTCTGCTACTGGTGGAAAAATTAAAGGATGCTCAGACACTATCCTAGGGGGAAAAACCACAACTCTGTAACCTGGATTGGAGAGCACAGTAAAATAACAAGCTCCTCCTGTACCATAAGGTACTTTTCTCCACTGTCAGGCTGCATCCAGCTTCTGAGTTCTCAAAGTTGTACACAGAAAACACTAACCCTCAAGATTAGCAGGTAATAAGATTAGGTATGTGGGCACAGTGAGTAATGGGGAGAAACATGTACATGTGTTTAAGAATCTGTATCATATTCTGGGCAAGACTGCAGTAGGATACAGAGCTGATAGCAGTCTAGTGTTAGCTCGCTCTAAGGGAAAAAGAAGGAAGAAATAGAAAACTTAATTTGGAGAAAGCTGGGAGAAAACTAGGCCTATCAAAAGATATCCTTGATCCATTTTGCCCAGTATCTAATCTCCAATAGCAGCACTAGATTTTTAGGGAGAACATGTAAACCCACTCCCTTTGGGGCTCATCTTCCTCATACTAACCATGACCCACAATTATTGCATTAAGGATGCTGACACAGAGATCCCTGTCCATTCCAATTAGCAGGTGTTAATGATCTTATCCTTGAATGTGTCTCATCTTTTTTTAAACTCCTGACATTACCCAGAGAACTTCCTGTAACAACAAATCCCAGAAGCGACTGACTGCCTGCTCTTTTTTTTAACTATACCCTTTTTATAAACCTTGCTCTTATGTTGTTCCCTGGATTTAGTACTCCAGGTTATGATGCACAACAGTTGGTAATGAAGTCATCCACTATCTTCACACTGGCTTTTTATTTGTTGCGGCTGCTGCACACTGAAAACACCACATTTACTAATATGATTTGTAATTACCCTGTGTTAAAGTAGAAATAAACAAATTATTCTCCCCCTTTGATTATAGCAATAACTGCAAGTTAAGGCATGTTTGAACATGCCTGATCAAATATTCTCTTAAAGCATTATCCTGACTGATGATGATGAGGACCTCAGAACTGTCCTGAAGAATCAGCCTAGCCACACTTCAATCTTGAAACGAGACGGCAGAAAGAATACACATCAAACACTTACATCCTACAATTCTGTTTTAATATATTTGAACTCAGATAATTTCCTCCAATACTCTGACTTAGCAGGATTAAAATCGAGTCTGTTCTTTTAACATAGATTAAGTTTAATACACAGGTGCAGGCTCCAGTGCTAAGCAGGAATATTACTGGATTAGTATTTTGCAATTGATTTTAAAGAAACTAAGCAATTTAGAAAATAAGTTTCGCTAATGACTCCAATCAGGTGAACTGTGAAGACTGAAAGAATGATTTAAAGATGTTGTTAACGTGCAATTTTTGTTACGTACTTTTAAGTAATAGCCATACCTATTATTTAGTAGAATATTTGAACATTTGATATCTCTGTGCAAAAAGTTCTTCTTGTGGCAATAGGCCAAGCCCTCCATCAGCTGTCTCATAAAAGATTTAATATGATTTTCATTAAAATGAACCAAACCAGATTCCAGCAGTCCCATCAAGTCATGGTCCATATATTCAAATACCAGGTAAAATGCACCTACAAAAAGAAAGGGAAAGGGTAGGAGAAACACAGACAGAAAACTGATTTAACAACAGTCCAAAGCATTGCTGTTCCCTGCCTTTTAAAATCAGAAGCATTTTTCATAAAACTGCTTAGATTTTCTGCAGTATTTATGGCTGTATCTCATGTCCAGTGAAATACAGTACAGTAAAAAGTTTTCATAAATTGCTGTTCCAAATAAACAATTATACAAGTCAAATGTTTGTGAAAGGAAAATAATATTACCACATGGTGTTTTGGTCTAGATGAACATGTGCTCTCCCTAAAACTCTCAATCTCCACCCATTTTATTTCAAGAAAAATTAACTGTGTTAATATTACCTATGTAAATTTTGGAGAGAAATCAAGAAACAAAATATGTACAAGAATTACTGTGCATTATTGTTCACTTGTTGTGACTCAGTGATTAAGTTTTTTAAAATATTTCTGTGTAACTGGATCAGAAATAAGCTTGCCCTTCTCAGACTAAAAAAAACCTATAAGACAGCATAAAACGAGAAAGCAGAACTAACCTCCTAGTAACAGCATCTCTGCAAAGACAGACTTCATATTTTAAGTTGCCACATGAATATATTACGCACAAGAGAATCTGGTCTTACCTCACACCAGTCTCTATCATTCTACCAATAAAGCCACTAAAGCCAAGGCTCTTTGATACATATAAGCACTCTTAAAGAGGAAAAGTGTTGAGTGATTCAGAAGTAGCAATAACCAATTTCCAAAACTAGCATTACCAGTACGAGACATTTTTTTAATACTTCATTCTTTCCCTTCTTCACCCTGGGACACAGAACAGTGCAGCCCCTGCAAAGTGAAGGAAGCAAGACAGATCCACCCAGAATGTGAATTCAAGTGAGCCTGTTTACCTTGCATTCCCAAAGCCTCCTTAAATCTACCACTACAGATAGCTTCTGCCCAACAAGAACTCATTATACGTTCTTGTTCCTAAAAAAGTTTCAACTCAGAAACTAGTGAAAGTCTTGGAGCAATAATGAGAAGTCATCTTGACAGAAGCTGTACACATACATGGCCATATTCTAACGAACTGACTCCTTTTCTTGTTTAGTAGCTGAAAAGAGAAAAAAGAATGCTAGGTCCATCTGCTACTCAGGAAGAAGGTTACCATATAGTAAGTGCTAAACCCGTAACAACTATCAGTGTACATCAGCTAAAGCACAGGCCTTTGCATAAGACATTCAAGAGTTCATTATTTTTGACTCAGGTCCTTTTGTCTTGCTGTGTATTATACAGAGAAAGCAAAATACTCATCATAAAATACCCTTGCTGTTGTGTACAGAGGGGTTGAAACAGGAGGTGACTCACGCAGGTACAACTCAATCCCATCCATCACTTCACAAGGAGAGAGGGAAGTATTAATAGATATGAATAATCAGAAGTCTGCTGTGCTACTATTTGCATAACTGAGTTCACCAGTCCAGTTCACCAGTTCAACATGGAAAAGCACAGAGGCTCCTAATCTTGGTCTTTTCAAATTAGATAGCTGGCAATCTGCTGTTAGATCTACTTCAACGATGATTGAAGTATGAACCATGACATATTTTAAAATGCCTCAGAACAAAACACCTGATATTAATGCTGCAGTGTCAGAATAACGTAGATGTGCCTTTCGTAGGATCTCAGTTCAACAAAACTGAATGAATACCAGTGAATCTTGATACCTTCTTGCTCCGGAGTACAAGAGAAAGTTAACTCTGTCAGGGCAGCTGGCTGCATGTGTGTATATGTCAAGGGGAAAGACTGGCTGTAGAACATTTTAGTGAGAACAGCTGAACAGAGACCTCTCATATATATGCAAAGCACAATCCATGCCTTGAGCGATTTCCTGCTCTGTCACTAACACCCAGGGTTTTTTCACTGCTATTTATAACCAGCAATCACAATTGGTACCCTCATGCAAGAAGGAACGCTGACAACAAGAGAGAAGATTCATCAACAAATATACCTGGGAGGTGACATCTGATTATTTATATTCTCTGCCACTCTTATTAAGAAACATATACTGAAACAGGATAAATACTAAATATTCCCTCCTTATGAGATCAAGAGCAAATGTACAGATTCATTACTCTTGTGCATTCTTGCCTACTTCCTAACTACATGTTATTAAAATTTGTTTTAAAAAGAAAAATTGGTAAATCTTCTTCATTTAGCATGAGAAAATGTGAAAATTAGTCTATTAACCTTGGCAATCTTACCATGCAAGCCTGATTTTCACTATTACTCAAGCTGTATTTAGAAGGGACCATAGCTGCAAAAAGCTATCACGCAAACTGAAGTCAAACTCCTGTTAATTTATTCCCAGACAAACATGGTATCCTTTACTGACAGAGAGTGAACTGTAGTTTGTGTCAACAAAATGGTTACATTATTCCTTCCACACGATAATTTCAAATCTTCATCACTTTTCATCACATTGGGAGATTTGATCCTCCAAAAAAGGGAAAGCAGCTAGTCATTCAGGAAGAAGGAAATAGTCATGGAAGACATCACAAATGAACTATGCACAGGCAGAAGTGTGCTTACTACAGCTTAGTCTGAGTTCAAGTTCACAGCATACTTTAGTTCTATCAAAACAAATGCCACATAAATAGCCATTTCTCAAAAAAGGAAAACATAACAAAAGAAATAATAGTTTCTTATTTTATGAGGGCAAAACCTTTTGTAACTTGGAGGTTACATTTTAAAATTACATTTTGCTTGATGCTAGCTTTGCCCAGTCCTCATTTTGAGAAGCAGTGTCACAAAAACACCTAAAGCCCTCTCACAGTAAAAGTGCATGTAATTCAAATGAACTCAGAATTACTTACTCGACTTTAAAGTTCCTCATCTTACTGCTGTTGTGTTAAAGACCTGCACTTCCCACCTGTGGGGCGGGAGAAAGCCTACAGTCCATTTCCACACAAGGCAACAAAGTGCTAACAGAGGGGTTGTGTCCTGGGTGGCCTGTTTCCTTCATTAACACCACAAAGCTCATCTACCTTCCTTCATCTGCTGAGATCTGATCAGAAACCTTAATGTCACTGTGTGTTGACAGAGCAGCAGCTGGAACAGCTGAACAGCAGGAACACTGCTGTTTTCTGAATATGGGATAAGAGATAGCAGCTGAATCTATTAGGAAGGTACACAGTAAGTAAAGGAGATTCACATGGATAGAAATAATCCTCACCTTACTCCTTTTGATTGCACTTGGAAAAATGCACCTTTCTGACCATTCTGTCGGTTAAGACTGACAGGGTTCAGCAAGTGAGGTACCAACCGAGAATAAGTAAAGGATTAATACATCTCCTCCTCTTGGTCATATGTTTCAGGTCATGGAGCTCTAAACAGAAGCAGTTTCTTAACACAAAATGAGTTCATGTATAATGCAGTGAAGAGGTATAATGCATACAAGAGAGGTAACTCAACAAAACATGGCACTAATGATCTGCAATAAACAGCGGATTTTCTGAGAGGCCAAAAAATCTTAACAAAACATACTTTGCGTTTTTGTGACACAGGCAGGCTCCGGATTTCTTTGGACTGCCTTCAAATCACACAGATCCAACAAAACAAGACACTATTTGTTCCCAAAGATACAAGTCCTTCAGACTAGGAGGGGAGGGTGATGGTGCAGGGGAGAATGATCCAAAAGCCTCCATAGATGATGGCTTTTAAGCAAGTATTTTCCAAATGAAATTCATAGGAAAGGTGTTCAGTGTTTCTCAAAATATCCGATTAGATAGAGGTCTGATGACCTAGGAGAGCCGAAATGCCTTATTACATGCAAATTTAAATTCAATTCTAGTACAAATGCATTACAATAGTATCATGAAATACAGAAATGCTTAAAAGAAACCCCAGTATCCCTTCCTTGTTCAGTGCATAGTAGGTAAGATGCTGAGTTGTGAAACAGGTTTTCAACATTTGTTCTGTACTCAGTTTTCAAAATTAGACTCCAGCATTTTCATGTTGCTAATAAGCTCCCTCCAGCTTCTTCAATGCAATACATAGATTATTCTTACCCTTGACTGATTAATTATGTTACATTTACGATTCTATTTTCTTTACATTTCTCTTCCAGTACTCATGATACACTATTCCAAGAGTTTTACAAAGGATTTTATCAGCCACAACTCGAAAACTAAAGAAATTGTCCACCAATTCCTTGAAGTTCCTTATACTTGAATTCCTTGAAGTTCCTTCAATAGACATTCATCCTTTCTTTGGACTCAGGTTTTATTATCTATTTTCTAATTTCCAGAACAACAAATATAGCCATAGCTACTGAATTAATCACCTTAAGACTAAAGAAAAGATTGTTGCTATACAATTTTTTTACATTTTCACCCAATATTGAGTTTCTATTTAATGACAGTGTTATTTTCCCGTTTCAAGTTCAATTGCATTTTCCTCTTGCAGGAAACTCCGCATATGTTCTGAAATAGGGATACATGCCAAGGGCATACAGAAGCCCTGGGAGTAAATACTCTCCTTGTTTCATTACCTAATACAGGGAAATAAGAAAAAAAAACCCAAACAACTAAACCAAAACCTTAAAGCAGACAAACAAAAATCTTTGATTAATAATTGGAGATTTTTCTCATTTTGATATGGAGCAAGTTGAATTAGGTCTGCACACATTCCAGACCAAAGCCCAGTATAGCACACACAAATAGGAAGCACCACTCAAGCAGTCACACTATTCCTGATAACTCAGCTCCAGCATGAAAACTATTTGCATAAGTTTCTATCAGCTATTTTGGGAGCAGCAAGGCAAGCTGTAGAGCACTAGATGTTTCTGAAATTTGGATCTCTGCTTTTAGTCAACTTCCTAGGAAACACAGACAAAACTATGTACCATGTAACACTGACTACATGACTGCTGTCACAGACACCTTCCAAACCACAAGATTTCAGAGTAGGTACTCCTTGACAGCTCTGAGAAAGTAACCTGTCAGTCATATTACAATGTACTGCAACATCAGTACATTGTACAGTACTACACTACTGTCAATATAAATACCAAATTCATGCCTAAAAAAGTTTGCTTGTTTGTACTGCAAATCAATTCAAAATTTAATCTAAAGTAAACTCAGATCTTAAAATTAGTTACAGAAACACACATACGTAAACAGGTAATTCTCACACGCACACACAAAAAACCCCAGAAAAAAAACCCCTAAGCTGCAATGTTAACCAGATCTTTTATTATTGGTCTCCATGCCAAGTTCTACATCCTCCCTCAGGTTAGCAAAAACACCTATCCTGGTCAAAAGGAGAAAAGGATGTCAGGCAGTACACTTACTGTGTTTACACTCATAGCAACAAAAGCTAAGTCAGGCATTTTCCATTTGTTTAGTAAAAAGAGATCATGTCAATCCCATAGCTAGACTGTTGAGCACTTGAAAACATCTCCCAGCTGTTAAGAGCCAACTGAGAACTGAAGAACCATCTCAAGTGCCCAAATTAAAAAGATATACACTAAAGTCATATAAATTATACACTCACAAAGGAAAAAAAACCAAAACTCACATCAGTCCAAAGTGAGAAAGGCGTTTTCCCAATAATTCATTTTATCACTGATAAAGTGGCTCAACACACAAAAGACTGAACACAACCTCAGAGTCACGAGTTCCCATCATTAAGCTTGGGTGTTCACCTATCTCCCTCAGAATGATAGGTAGATGAGAAAAGCCAACATAAGGAACTTATAAAAAAAAAACTTATAAAAAAAAAAAAAACCTCCTTGTGGCCACAACCAACATACACTGTTTTATCTGTCAGGATTGTGCCTGAAAATCAAGATGTTACATTACTAATCAGATGCCATTCTCCAGCTTTATCATCAAGCACATCTCATGCATAATGAAGAACGCAAAGTGAAAAACTTTGATCTTCAGTATATAGATCCATGTATCACCCACTCTGCTTTGTATATGCCCAATCTATACAATTATGCTGCCTAAGGTGCTGACTGATGGAGGGAAATGCACTTACAAAATTTGTAACACACTGTTCCAATGTGTTACACTTCTTTCTCTAATGGTTAGTAGAGAAGGAATAAAACCAAAACTATCTATCAAAGCTACTCATGTCTTTAAATTTATAGTCCAAACTGGCCAGGTTAAAACACAGATATAATTAATTTCTTCCATCTTATTTGAAAATAAGAAGATGTTGAAAAAATTGAGACAGACTTTAACATGGGGAACCAGTAATCCTCTCTCTTCTAGACTTTTGAGTGTGTCATTTAAAAACATGTAAAGCAGCTCAAAATACCAGGACAAAGTTGTACAAACCAAGCTATTGCTTGCTTGCAATCCAATGTTACTATCTTAAAAAATATCCTTAAATCAAGTACTGTAAAGTGGGTCCAACACTTACATTATTGTCAGAAAACTGAATGTACTGTATATTAAACTACTGAGATCCAACAAAAAAAACAACAAAACAAAACAAACAAAAACAACAACAAAAAACCAACAAAAAAAACCCACAACAAAAAACCCACACTGCCTTAAGTGAAAAAGCAGATGAGTACTATGTCAGGATAAGGTACACAGCCTTAGAAACAAAATTAACTAACTAGAAAAACACATGATAGCAAAAATGTTCTCATTCCCTACTCTGCTAAGTGGGATATCAGCAGGGTTTTCCAAGTCATATTTCAAAGCTACGGTAAACATGCAACATACATTAAGCATAAGCATGCTCATCGTACAGGCAAAACACCCTGCTTTTACTGTAAGCTCCACCTGTTGTTAGATAACACTACCACTTTTCGAATGGCTTCTTGTTAAACAGGCTACTTTTGCATGTGCAACACTTTACTGTGAAAATGACCAAACTTCCTCCCACTTGCATTCATTCCCTGCACAGACTACAATTTGGCCACAGCTCAGCTATAAATCCCTATCTCACAATGAACTACTCATTAGAGAAATACAGAATACAGTGCCCGAAAAAAAACCATAACTTCCATCTTTTCACAGAGAAGTTGTAACAGCAATCTCATTATCCTGCTAATGTTTTGAGGAAACCATCAGAACTTGCTCAACTATCAGAAATTATTGCTATTCTAGCATCTCCAGAGAAGCCCCTGCCCTTGTAAATTTTCAGAAAACATACTTGTTTTAATACGCTGTTAAATAAGAACAAGAAATTAAATCAGAAGTAGTATCAAGAGCACAAATCCGACTTGGGCAAGAAAAACCCCACTTGAAATTAATGAGACACAGTTTGAGGTATAAAAAAAATTTACTATTCAATTCTAAACATCACACTAAACAGAAAGAAAGAAAATTCATTAATGAGTCATTATGTATTAAGTCAAGACTCAGTGTGGTCTCATTAGCCAAGTAGGTTAGACCTAATTAAAACTTAGTGCACATACAAAGACTAAACTGGCTGTTGCAGACTGTCAGTATTTTGAGTGGGGCCTGACCACTGAACCTGCACAACTCTCGAGAAACGCTTCCTGCTTTTAAGCATGTCAGTGCTGTATACACTTCAAGGTATTATACTCTCTAAAGATTCTAAAAAAAAAATCCAAACTAATTGCTGCTTCATATCCGCCTTCTGAATCATCACATCACCTGGTGTCTCAGCTGGCCATGCAGTACATACAGCATCTTCTACCTGCACTTCTGCCGGGCATGCTGTATAGAGACTCAGGGAGGGAGAGCAGCGAAGGACGTGTGCCACATTCCAAACACTCTCCAAAGCCAAACTATTCAATCAATTGCCCATAGGACACTAAAAAACCTCCAAAATGATAGGTTTGTAACACTTAGACCTAAAATGAAATGCCTCCACTGGCAAAATATCACTCCAACATCAGAAGTACCAAAACAACACTGTATAATTTTCACTCTGTTTGCTTGAATCTCTAGACTAAGGAGGCTGAAGCAATTCAAACAAGACAGACTTAAAACTGAAGGAATCAAGAGTAGAAGTCTGCATGCCTTCTCTTTGGGAAAAAACACTACCACTATACAAGTCTTGCTTTTCATTCTTTTAATTTACTCTTCTTCTAGCCCACAAAACACGCATGCCTAATCACCAAAAAAAGTAACTGAAGAACAATTTAAATAAAACCAAGGCCTAAAATGAAAAACATCTCTTAAGTCTACTATACTCTAGATGGTATGAGAAAGTACTAAAAAAATAAAAGGTTAAAAAAAGTTCACAATTAAGAGCTTCCTATTATTGCTGGCCTCCCTAATCCATGGGTGTCAAGGAGTAAAACATCTGCTACTCTACAGCAAAACCACAGTCAAGCAATACATCTTTTATCCCACAAAATATTTGCATAAAAATGTTTCTATAAGCAAAAAGCATAGCTGAGTTAAATAAACAACTTCTTATAGTATTGAAATCAAAATTAAAAACCCTCATCAAGCATCACAATTTGCAAACATATTTTTTAATGAAGCATAACTTCAAATCCAGCATAGCAAACTATCACATTAAGAACAGGTTCAGAAAGAGCAATCCCTGTTAGCATACATACCTTTGTCCTTCTTGAAGTCCAACGCATCCTCCTTATCTGTCACTATTTCCTTCATGTTGATAATGCTTTGATGATTAAGCTGTCGAAGAATCTTAATCTCTCGAATAGCTGTAATTGGAAACCCTTCCTTTTCATTATCCAGGCGTACTTTCTTCAGTGCTACCATTTCCCCTAAGAGAAAGTTTTAGTAAAACCCATTAAGATTAGCAATCAAATGATGAGATTTAGTATTGATTTGTATGTTTGTTTTTTAAAACCCTGATGCTTGCACCAAGCACAATGCTGAACAGGAATCAGTATCACATACAGAAGCAAGATTACAAATGAGAATTTTCAGCTACACACTCTAAGGGCTATCTTTCTTCCTCCAGCACAACTCACATATCCCAATATTCCACACCATGTCAACCAGTAAAGAATGATCAGCAGCAGCAGTTTTAGACATCGAGGCCTGTGACTGCTTTGCATTTCTTAATACTGTATCACCACTGGTCAGAATGCATATGTCTAGCCAGAAATACTATGCAGTTCAAGATACGAGGAAGATGACTAAAGAGTTCTCAAATTCATCAGTATATTTTCTACAAGCACAAGAGGCACTGCCATTTTTACAGTGAGATTTTCCCTTAGTATTTTATTGCAGGGTGGGCTGGATCAAACCGGATTCTACAAAATGGCAGGAGCATGACCTACTCATGATGGAGGATGTCTACAGACCATACACGCTAATTCAATTGCTTTGTTCTTGGAAGTTTATTGCTGTGTCTGGAAAGTTAATTGACAGCCTAGATATCTTTGTTAGTTCTAAAAAGTACTTACCCTACACTAACTTACACGATACACTCACAATAGATCATATTCCAGCATGACATCACATCCACTTGCTCTGAAAGCCCATAACACAGCTGCTTCTAAGGTATCTCAAAGGCCATAAATGCCACTCTCCACACAGGATTTGAATCCAAAGCTAACAGATTTGCTTGCTGTATCTGTATGGACGCCTTCAATGCAGAAAGCAACAACTTCTATGGGATGGGAGGTTAAGAGATAAATGATGCACAAATAACCTGAAGTCTGCCAAAAAGGCAGTATCCTTATGGTAGGAATAAAACACAAATATGCAAAGAAGAGTATCGTAGGAGATCCTAACAATGATTTGCAAAGGTTCTCAGGAATAAGGACTGCTTATTCTTCTGGCAATCAGAAAGAAGGAACTGAGGCTGGTATGTGGTCCCATGGGACTCAGTTACTGCTGAAGTAGGAAACGGTCCAGCATTCAAAGCATGCACAAGTAAGCCAGAAGGGGAAGCAATCATGGAAAGAACTACTAACTAAACAGAAAACAATCCCACTGCATACAGCATACATAAAGAATTTGGATAATCTATTTAGAAGTAGTGACAATATTATGTATCATCCTGGTGAATGCTCCCTCATTTCAGCAATAGTTTAACATGAAATTAAAAAATAGTGTCACTACTGTAAAGTCAGTTATATTGAAAGAATACTCCATGTGCAACTCCTCAGGGCTGTGTTGCACAAAAGCAGATTCTTTTCCTACTGTGAACTAGTGACTACTGGAGTACAAACAACCACGACCAAGTTTTATGCATAGCTTCTTTCACAGTTACATGCCTTCACAAACTTCATTACAGTTTGCCAACCTGTCTAGGGTAACATTTAGTTTCCCCAGGATATTTAGCCTCTCTTCTTTACTAGTTCGACTTTATACAGAGCATCAAAGCTCAAAAAGTAGAATTTGAATTTAGGACTACTCAGCTGGATTTCAGCCACAGCTTTACAGAATAAATGATTTTCCAAAGCAGTTAACAGTAATTTCTGATTTAGACAAATGCTAGACTTAAAACTGAACACACCAACAACTAAAAAAACTTCCAAACATAGGAGGGCAGAATACCACAAATTTTGCTCAATATAAAACAAAAACCAAAACCATCCTGTTCATTTAAAATCGTAGGATTGCATTTACGTCTTTTGAACTTACCTGTATCTTTATCTCTGGCTTTGTAAACTTGCCCGTAAGTGCCTTCACCAATAATACCAATGATATCAAATTTATCTACACAGCGCTTTCCCCAGTCTATTTCTTTTTCTTTTGTTTCACCATGTCGTGGTCCACATATTCTAGAAAGCAACAAATATTTTTAAGACTACAGCTAGTATATCTCAGCATTGTCTTAACTTTGAAGACACCCTCTACACTATGAGACATTATTAGTTAACTGTCTTATTACCATTAAGTGGGAAAAACCATGCAGTTTGAGTCAAGTCACATTAATATTAAAAATATCAAAAAGCAGAATTCTTTTGACAAGAAGATATTTTAAAGAAACTATTATGATTTCTACTTGCTTGATAAGCTTTAAAATAAAGTTTAATAAACATACTTTGGTCTTCTCTTGCTATGTAACTGAACTGCTGGTTTCTTTTCTTCAGGACTTTTGGGTACGTCAGCTCCTCCAGGCAACTCAGGTGGAAGTGGCAAGTCTGCAAGCAGATGGCGAAGTTTCTTCTCTGTTTCTTTAACTGACTTCACTGAAAGATTCTCTCTCAAACTATTAAAAAAAACATAATTTTGCTAATAAGTTGAAGATAGTAAAATATTAACATAAAAGCAAAATTTATTAGTTTTATTTTTTTTAAATATACATTCTAGACTATCAATGCATCAACACTTGAAACCTCTGCTCTTAAAATTTGCAGGACTTGGATAAATGACTCACAAATAGCCCTTTGGAAGATGCACAGTTAACTACCACAATTCTACCGAACTGTGAAATAAGACCTTTCTGATAAAAGCTGAGGTCAGATGACACAAGAAGCCTTACCAGGCCAGACTTCTTCTGCCACATAAGCTTCTTTCCAAGCTTATGACCTAGACTATTAAAAATATTTAGAGCTCAGGTGTTGCCAGACATCAAAAGTTCAGTGGTAAAATCTGTATTTTGACTTCTCATATAAGAGAGAAGATTTAACTAACCCAGTTCTCTACAAAATTGGTCTCCACAGATAATGAACTTCAAGCTTACATTAACACTGCGGGTTATTATTATGAGGCTGTCCACATCACCTCACTTATAAATTCTAATCTGCTGAAACACTCCAGATTCAGCACATTTCTAGTGATCAGTGGGGAAAAAAAATCAGACACAAAAATGGCAATGATTTTCTGACATGAGTCACTGATATCTGACTGATTTTTAAGCAACCTAATTAGATAATAGATACTGTCCATCTCTGCCTTGAGAAAAACCCCCAAACACACATACAGCATCTTTTAATAATCACAAGATGATCTTAGAAAGGCTCTTCTCTTCCCATTCTAATGGGGAATAGTAACTGCTGCAGGATTTTTTTTCTTAAGTACATGGCCCCATTTCACCAGAACTTTTTAGTTTAGCTAGACTTGTTCAGCTACTGCATATCCATTGATTTTAAAGCCACGACCATCTCTAAACTTCATATAATTACATAATTGTTTCTCCCCTGCACAACTCTCCCACAGTATTCACTCTTTTCGTTTCCGTCACTTAAGTCATGCTTTGAGGGAATATTTTCCAAGTTAGCTGCATTTGCCAAATCACACTATTCATCCTTCTCTGTGAGACTGTTTTTCTGCAACTTCTTACCTGCTTAGTTTCATAGACAAAGCAGGAACTTCTTTAAATGGAAAGATATTGCCAAATCCCATAATAGAGTACGCATACATTTTTTCTTACTTTTCTTGCAATGAGTAGTCCTCATATATTCAAATAAAGCACTCCAGTGTTTTGCATATGTCTGTGCTTCTCTGTGAAAACTGAACACTTATGTCTTTTACCATTTCCTAAACTGCCACTGCCCCATCTTAAAGAACCCCCACAAGGAAGCATACACTGCCACCATAAATATAATGGTTAACATGCTATAAAGAATAAACCACCTTAGTGTAGTGCATGTAGCTGTCATGGCAATAAAAAATTCTTATTTTGAAGTTCATATATTAGTATTTCTTTCATAATTTTCCCCCAAAATTTTCAATATGAGTAAAAGCATAACATATAAAATGTTCTGACACTTTAAAAGTGGCACAGGAAAAAAGGCAGACAAGAGCAGCCTTTTTTTCAGGTCTGCTAAAGCACACATCATTGATGAGCAGGGCAATTTTCCCTTTTGGCTAACCTGCATTGTGGGGTTGCAACACTGATGCTCCCCTAGGTCGCTTATTTCTGGGTTTATGGGATTATTACTGAAGGAACCAGACAGTTCTGCATAGCATCAAGCTCAAGCTTTCTTTGTTGACACAATTTCCCCATAGTAACTCAGAGCACAAGGTTTTGCCTTTCTTTGTCATTAAAAACATTGATCTTCATCCTTTGATGACTTAAGTTTAATCATGACTTATAATTTCTGATCCAAAGTTTATAACATCCTATAGGCAAAATTAAGCAAAGCATAAAAGTCATTCCATTACTTCTCATTAATCTTTCTAATGCAGCTGTTTGCAAGCAGTAGGCTTTTTGTTTTCAAAGAATGAGCCCAGTGCTGAAAGAACCACTGCTTAATTGTAGCTTAACTCGTCAGTTTAGCTAACTTAAAACAGGCAATCCATTAAAATATAACAATAATAATAATGATCAGAAGCAATCAGCTGGCTTCAATATGAAATCTCATTTCATGTTGTTGCAATTAATACTGCAATGCCAGTCTTATTTAGTTAAACTAGATAGACTAGTTTTTAGTTAAAACAGTAAATCTTGCTCACAGTATCGGGATTCTTCTTTACCTAGAGAGAATGGCTTTGTCACAAACGTAATCGAAATCATACATTCACTACACCATTGTAGTACCCTTTTAGAAGACAGCCTGGAAAATTATTCCAGGCCAGAGCCTTTCAGCTCTGTTCTCTAAACCATTTCTCAGGCAGATAAGCTGTTTTCAGCTGAAGGCCAGGAAAATACTTCCCAGGAAAGATAAATTGGTCAAAAACAGAGAGGAATTAATAATAAAAGGTAAGACACCTGTTTGCTGTTAACAGACCCTGGGAATGGGGTGTCTTCTCTCTGGACCAATCATCTTTATTCTGTTCTCATTGTTGCGAGTCATGTTAATAAGCAGTGAGTTTTTGAATAAACTTTGTCGTCTTCTCGTTTTTCTCCTTCATCCCTAGAATGACCGTGTGACTGTCTCTTTACTCCGCCACAACTAAAGGGTTAACACCCTAACACTGCAGTCACACACCTTTATTACATTTGCTAGAGTTTAACGCTGAAGGACAAGAAACTATTTCTTTAAAAAAAAAAAAAAAAAACTGTCTAATAATGTGTTAGGCTATATTTATTTCCCAAGCCTTCTATGTACCTTTAATGTTTAATGGAAACTAAAAATTCCTAGTAAACATATGAGAAACATTTTCATCTCTAGCTAAAAATTTCTGGTTTACTTGTGATTTCTTGCATATATGTGAGGGGCATGTAGCACCTTCAATAAAACAAAACCAAACCAAACAAAAAAAACCCCAAAAAACCAAAAACAAAAAACCAAAACTTCCTTAACAGCATAATTTTCCAATAAAAATTACAGCACAGATTCTCTGTTAGGAATACAAAGAGCCTTAACATAGTCTAAATTCAGATGACACTTTGAACACAGAAATTAATCTCTTCACTACAGGCCAATTTTTACATTTCAAAATTAACACAAATGACAAGCCATGACCTTCACTTCCATTATACATACTCAAAATAATACTGACCTTTGAAATAAATTGCACTAAAATTAATGCCCAGCTATAAAACAACTGCCTTTCCAAGGGAAGAGAATCTTTTCTTCAAACCTCAGCTAAATGAAGAATTTTCACATATTGCTACTGAATTTAACTTTTCCCCAGAAGCAGGTATATGTTCACACCAAACTTGAAATCTTGAATGCATCCTTTAGTCCCAAAGCTATTATGCACCAGTAATTGTAAAACATGTCTTTAGTAGACTTTTTATAAAAATATTCTTCTTAGACCAAACTCTTCCATTTTTAAGATCAAATTCCTCCAGTTTGCTAACAATCGCCAGTCAAACAGCTGAAGAGCAGAACAAATTAAATAATGCATTAATCTGATCTAGCATATAGTTTTATATCTATTTTCCAAAGGAAATAATAACAACCATTATAAAAAGGAAAAAACAATTCCAAAAGCAAATCTCTGTCACAACTCACCTATCAGTTTCTTTATCTTCAGGCAGTGTGGGAGGCAAAGGCAAGGGTGGCAGTGTGGAGGTCGGTAGCGTAACAATTCGATCCTTCTCCTTGGCTGGTACACTTGGTGTACTTGGTTTGCTTTTCTCTTTTACAGGGACCAGTGGCTGTTTCACAACAGTCAATTTATTCTCTTTTACTGCTGCAGGCTTCTGTTTAGTAATTTTGTCTGCAACTACATTATTTTCCACTTTTGTTTCAGGAAGCGAGACCTTTGCTTTTGCCTTGTCATTTTTCAGATTTGCACTGCTGGTAGGAGAAGGTGTATGCTCAGTTTTGATTTTCTTCAGGTCCTTAACATTGTTCACTTGAGGTGCGCTTACAGCAGTGTCAGTGTTTCCCTTAGTAGGTGTTGAAGTATTGGAAGCTTTTGCACTGGCTTTGGCTGCCTCAGCAGCTCTTGCTTTTTTGTTTTTGTTCAGCTCAGCAGCCAGGCTACTCTTCAGAGTCAATGTACTAGGAGAAATACTTGAATGACGACTTCTGGATCTAGACAATCTGTGTCTGCTACGAGACCTGGAGTGCCTTGATGAATATGGACTTCTGCTTCGAGATTTTGCTGATCTCCTGTTTCAAAAAAGTAAAGATTTACCCAGGTAAAATTAAGTCTAGCTGCTTTCCCAGCAGATCTTCTTCAATTTTTTTAACAAATTAATTTTTTTATATCAACTAATATCACCATGCTCACAGAATAAACAGAAGTCTATGAAATAGGAAAGATCGTGCATTTAAAAAAAAAATCTATAGTTAATCAAGATTCTATACCTTTCTGTTAGAAAACATTAAAATCTTAGATGTAGTTTCTTCTCTCACAGAACTGCAAAATACAGTATTTTTATATAAGGCAAGAAATGTTCTGCTTTCCTCACTATCTGAGAGATACTGTTCTCCTTAAAGAAAATCTCAGTGTATGAGACTTGTACAAACACCTTTGGTATATACGGTATTTGAGAAAAATTCTATTTACTACATAGTCAGAATTCAACAAAATGAAATTAAAATAATAACAGGACAAGAGAAATCTAAGCAACACTAAAGTATTAATTGTAGGAACTCCTGAATTTTCACTTCCATAAATATCATTAAAATAAGTTGAGAAAAAAATAGAATACTAAAGAAAAAGATACTAAATACTAAAGGCTGTAATGTAGCTAACTGAAAGACAGCTTTCCTTTTTTGAAATCTAATTGTATAACTTCAAAAAGAACCAAAACAAACAACCTCTCCCCCTCCCCAAAATTACAAGTACCCAATATTTGTTACAGCTATTGACAAGCAAACATAACCCACAAATGGGCCTATGCTGTATCTGAATGCAGACAGTAATAGGAAGAAGAAAAAAAAAATCTAAGCCATCTACAAAATCATAGCAAGAAAATCCCCTTGAATGGGGGGGTGGGGTGGGTAAATATTAAACTTCTATTGTACAACAATACCATTTCATATGAATGACTTCTCATTCAAAATTTCAAGGGATATTCTAATTTGCATACTACTAGTTTTGAGTCAGTTGTTCATTAAGAAATACAGGGGAAAAAAAGACTTAGTTGAAAGGCATGAAACAAATAAAGTAGCCTAATCCATTGCTATCACATAGAAATGTTATGAAATAAATTAAATCAAATGTAGGGGTTTTAATCCATTTTATAGAACCAAGAATAACAAGGATATTCATCAGATTTACAAGTATTTTCTTGACTGAAGTTTGATGGAAATTTATTTTGCTTATCATTTGAAGAGGAGGAAAATGCATAATCAGGATTAAAAAAACTCAGTATTTATCAGCTGAACAAAGAAAAAAGTATCAAGCAATAGCAAAAATGAGACTTCCTAAAGATACAAGAATTTCAGAGTTCAAAAGATGGCACCAGTGTATGGAGGCTGCCAAAACAAAGGGAAAAATAAAATCCAGACAAAGCCAACAAAAAAAAAAAGAAACCTGATAAACAAACAAAAAGAATGCCAACTACAATCACTATGATCAGGACTATCCATCCCACACCAAATGTAATTTTACTGACAATTAATTCAGTTTTAATTATCAACATAAGAAATGACATCTCAATGCTTCAACTGAACAAGTACATAATCTAGTACAATAACATTTCTTTTGTGTGCAATATTGACTAATTTCTAAACTTACACTCTCCACTTTTTATAATGAAGGAACTCTTATCCAATAAAAAGTCACTCAGATCAAACAAAAAGTGACTGAAAACAATGCGTATGCACATTGTATAGTACAGCACAAGCTTCAAAATTCTACGGGTGACATGGACCCAAATGGCTAGAGACTCATGAAGGGAAAAAAAAAAATCAAATCCCAGACAAAGATAACTCTTGGAAACTAGCAGTTCAATTCTATGCCAGGAATCAGGTTTTACAGGATTTTCTAGCACAGCAGGGTAACAATGACAGACAGTAATAATAATAATAACAATGAAAACTATAATCTTCACAGTTTTTTACCCTTTAACTGGAAAAAGCCTCAAAATTCTCTTCTAAGAATTTTCAAACAAAATCTAACATTTGGCTCACTCAGTAAAGAGATATTAACATTCATGTCTAATAAACACCAAATAAAATCATAATATTGGGCACAAAAATTCCATTGAAAGCTCACTTATACTCGATTATGAACCCTGTTACTGAAGTAATTTTTCTCATTATTCTGAAAATCTAAGTACTAAATTCCACAGAATTTTTTCAGAGGTTTGGCCAAACAGGAGAAAAACTAAAAAGGTAACAAAGCTCCATTATACAGAGTTAAGACAATGTAGCAGGGAGAAAAAGGGACAAAAATCTAGAAAATACACACACTTTAAATGCTAAACCAGAGCTCTCCTCACACTGCTGCCTCACTTTTGGAGAGGAATTACTGTACATCTCACACAGAAGTGTTACTGCTGCAGATCTGCATCCGCCCTGGAATCAGTATAATTACATAACTAACGAATACAGACATGATTTCACAGGCACTAGAAAAGAGAAGTAGCAGCTTAAAACAACACAGTTGGTGAGACACCATGGTGAGACACCACTGATTCTAAAACTGGTTCTGTTCCACTTTAGTACAAACTAAAACAGCTTCATTTAACTCATTACTAAGGATAAAATGGAAAAATCTGTTCAAATCAGTGACAACTAATTTGATCATCTGATCAGCTACCATACCTCAGTGAGGAAGAGGCAGTTTTGAAAACCTAGGGCAAAAATAACCTAAACTTGGATACTTCAAAAACAAGTAAGAATTGCCAGTGGGTTGATGTCTGTACTTTACCAATACTAATCAAGAGAGTTTGGGACATGAACATGAATTTATGCAAACTCAGCTAGAAAAACCACAAACCCAACCACCGTCCATCGTGGGTTTCACACTCCGCATGACAACTGCACAACTTTTCCATGTTAGAACTGCATTCATGTGCGAGACAGCAGATATGTATGCACATAAATAGTTAAGTTTCAGTCCCAGCAGATCAAAATTTTAGCAGCTTAATTATGAAGTATGTTGATTGATTATAACCTCTGCACTGGTTTAAATTTTCCAAAAACTTTTCATTATTTATGTCAGGAAAAACTATTATATGACCTATATATATTATCTTTAGCATCCCAACAACCTTAGCAAGAATCCCTTGCTGTACCTGAACCACTGAGCTAGACCCTAGCAAATACAGCAAAAACATTAACATTTTTAACTAAACAGAAAAATCCAGAATTTTAAGTAAAAAACAGATTTGTCAAAGTGCTTGTTATTCAAGTTACGAATGAAACCTGCTGTTTTCATAAGCCTAATAATCTTTTCAAACACTGAACTATCACTTTCATCTATGTAGTTTAGAAGTCCCAAAAGACAACTGAATGACAACTTACATACAAGTTTTCACCTATAAAAATGGCACAAAACCAAAAATATGGACACATTTACAAGCTTTGCCTCAAAAGCTTATACAGGACTCAGAGTGGAGAAATATTGCCTTATACATAATAAAACCAGCCAGCTCACTCTGTTCTTACCTAATATTTGACATGCAAGATGAAGTCACAGCAGCACAGAAAATGCACTCACACAACAGCCTATGTCTGCCAGTTAATAGACACTGACTACCTAGTGAGACCCTGAAAAAATACCTGAAGTACACAGCCTAAATCTTCCAGCAGATCTCTATTAAATGTGTGTACATGCATACACATACATGTAAAAGGCCTTATCTGACATTTGACACTAGCTACTTCAGATGTAGTCAGCAGCTTGTTTTTCACACAGTAAAAAGGAACGGTTGCAACTGCACAGACCTGCACTGCAAAAAGCAAATACATTGAACAATGCAATTCAAATTGCTCTCTGAAGGAGAGATCAGGAAGTTTACTAAAACTAAAGGCCACATTTCACTCTCTTAAACAAAAGCACGAGCATGTACTGCTAACACACAAGGGGAGAGGCTAATACGCAGCCCAAGTTACTAAGAAGGTAACTTTCCTTCGATGCTTCTCCCTGTTTGCAAGCAGAAGTTCTGCCCCATTTTAGAGTTCCTTTGCCACTAAAGCCATTAATAGTCTTTTCTCAGCATCCTGAATTCACTTTACACAAGTGTAGATCCCTACAGAGAGCACAACTGCCACACTTCATGACACTTGTAAAATCCCTTCTGAGCCATATACAGGTGACTGTGTTTTTATATATGGAGGATACAAAAAGAAAAAAGAAAACTAATGTGCCTGAAGACCATAAGTATCAGTAGTTTAAGTGCTTTGTTTCTTCCCTAGAGACAGAAACAAAGAAGTCTGTAAGCACAACAGACTAACTGCAAAGAGACATGGAACAAATTACATTTTAGCTATAGCTATAAAATAAGAGGAAAAAAAACAAAAAACAAACAAACACAAAAGTGACAAAACGTACAGGAGAAGATACAAATTTAAAGAAAGTGATAGAGGAAGAAACCACTAGTAAGGAAGCCACCCTGAAACCAAAACTACACTTTGCAGACCAAGAAAAATAATGCCCTCAAAGATGCAAAAAAAAGTTAGTTTAGGTATCACAGTTCTTTTTCTTTTTTTTGGTTTTGCGTAGTACCCATAATTTCATAAAACAAACAGGTATTCATTGTTTCTCTGCTTCATACAATGTACTTAGTCACTTTAGAAAAAGCTACTTAAGAGATCAAAAGGTCTTGAAGTAGAGGTTTCAAAACTGTTTACATTTCTCCTTCCTCATAGGCATAATTTTATTGCACCTCACTGGCTCACCCATAAATTACCAAACAGTAAATTTACTGATTAATTTAAAAAAGAAAAATGCCCACTGATATAATACCACTTACATTCTTAGGCAGAGAATGAAAGAATTCCAAATAGTAGCTTAGAATGCTTTTACTGTCTTGATATTTGAAACCAGAGAGGAAAGGAAAATGTTACCTACATCAAATTTCCAGGAATATATTTTATTCAGCTTAGACAGTTTTTCTTGCCATGCTACCTTTCTAGATGTTTCTTTCTGTCCCCATTCAATACCATCTTAATACCAAAAAAAAGTTACATTTTATTGACAAATCAGAAAGATCATGTGTTATCTTCTCATGTTTCTAAACTTGAAAACCTCTTCTTAATTACTTTAAGAGCAAGCTAAATCCATCATGCTGGTGGCCAGCTACATGTTACCTAAGCTCAAACAATTTTGTAGTTGAAATATGTAAGGGTCTGTGAGCTGAACAAGTGAACTAACTTTGTCCGTAACTTTTTAACAAGGCATAACACAAAGGGATTTATGAGAATACGAAGGCAAAACCAAGAAACCTAACAGTCCAAAGAAGGTTAAAACAACCACTGTAGCCCAGTTCTTTCTTTAACCTACAGGCAATGCTGGACTACTGAATAAGCACTGCCATCCTTCCCTGCACAGCAAGTGTATTTGAAAAGAGAGACCTAAATTTAATCAACTGGCTTCACAACAGACCTTCCAAGACATTTACAATCCTTGGTAACATAAACCACTTTGACAAAACATTTTAGCTCCTAGTATAGCTTTTCCATGTTGCTCTAGCAGGCAAATACATAGTTCATTTCTTTAAGCCATTACAGTAATAGTATTCTTTCACTTGATACCATATTAATCAATTTTATTTATTTTCTCTAGCCCCTAGTTCAAGGTTACATTCTGTGCAGCTCTGCAACCAACCTCCTACTCAGCTGCTTTGTACGCGAAGACTACATAACCTGCCTTACTGATTCAAACCGTAAATCTTTAAAAGGGTCTCCAATACATACTGGAAAACTCTGAGCAAGGCTTTTATTTATTTCTTGAATCTGCTTCAAAACCCTCTATTTTCATATAAGAATTTGGCCTACAAAGAAATCAACCAGCAAAAGGTCAAGCCAACTTAAAAATCTGTGTTTTAAACACATTTGAAGTTAAATTTTTCAAATGAAATTTCCTTTTTCAAATAAGGAAAGAAGCAGCAGCAACAAGGAAAAGGAAAGGCACACGAGCAAAAGGCAAAAGCCAGCAATGTGCACTGGAAAAACTAGCTACTTGAAACACTGAAAACCTAGAGTGGTCCATTTTAAATTCTGCAAAATACAGTTTTATTAAACAAAATTAGAGAGCTTTAAATTTTTTTAAAAAAAAAGTATTTTTACTAATCAAGGAGGGAGGGAAATCAAACTCTCTCTTAATCCTTTAAATTCAAAAGCAGTAGATTTACTGGAATGAAAGTTATTTTCATATCAGTGTATGGCACCATGGCTTCTCCATTTACTAGATGAAAATATATTTTACTGGTTTCCCTACACTTGTGATTTTGCACATAAATGACCCATATTTTTCAGAGCCTTACTACTACAGACTAGCTACCAATACAGACTGAGATGACTTTTTAGTACCAAAATCAAAAGAAACCTTGTATCTTTCCTATAAGCAACATCTCTGCACATCATAGTACTATGCTAGTAGTGCCCCACCTACTTACTTTTATCTAAGCAGATGGGTAGGTGTATCCAAATTTGGAAAAATGTGATTACTCATTTATACTGCTAAGTGAATTAAATGTGTGATCACATAACATATGACCTGACTCAAGTTACAAAAAGTAGTTCTCTGGAAACTAGTTTAGCATTAAATTGTAGGAAACAAGAGACTGTGTCTGCTTCTTTTGTCAATCATGGGGTTTGATTGAGATTTTTTTTAATCCAGTCATTTTACCAGTAGAGAAATAAATACCTCATACTTTTGGAAGAATCTCCATTTTGATAATATGCATGTGCTCCTTTAGAACAGCTGTGTTACCCTATCCACAAGAAAATAAGAGTAATACAAATCCACCAAATAAATCCACCAAGTAAAGTTTTATCTGACAAGTGAATAGAGCTCAATTGGTTTATTCAAAACACAAACTTTTAATTAGTCTATATTCAAAGAGAAATCACCAGTGAAATATCCAGTGTCTTCGCTTCTCCTTAGAACCCACAGCCAAGCATCACCTATAAACAGCAAAGTCATTACTAAAATTCAAACCTCACAGCAACAAAGCACTGTTACTGCTTCAAACGAGCAAAGCTGACTTCACTTTTTTCTCTTCAGCCGATTACTAGAAGTTTCTCTCTAAGCAGCTCAGACACCTAAATGAAAAAATTACCACTAAACACATGGGCTTTCCAAGCATGCTAGAACTGCTTCGTAATAATTTTCTATATACAAAAATAACTGGGCAATTTACATAACATTAGAGAAGACGCATACATGAGACATAAAATAAAAAGGGCAAAAAGACTTGCAGGCTGAAATAGTCACAAAGTTCCTACTATGTGGACATCATTACAGCTGGATACAAGCCCAGAATTAAGCCTTTAAATCATCCAGATGAAGAACACAGGTGCTGTAAGGTGTTGACTCCAAAAAACTGTAATACTCTATCAAGTCTAAGGCCACTGTACCATTATCAAACAGGACAGAAAAATGTTCAGCATTTTGGATGTAGTACTACAGAGTCAAGCAAAAATCATTATGACATAGTTTTGAACGGTTTAAAAAGAAGTATAAACCACTCCCTTCCTATTTCCCCACTGCCACTGCAATACACATTATGATCAATAGCTGTATGCAAGGAAAAAACCACTGACATTCGTTTCTCCACAACAGGTAAACATTATCAACATCTGATTTCATCTTCACACTTTAGGTTTCTTTTGTTTTCTATGAAAGTGACATTTTTGCAATGAATGCCCCATTAGGACAGACCTTTCTTTCTACATACAGAAACTTCTACAATCTCTCTTTTTCATTCAGCCATTCCAATCCCTTTCATGTAAACCTGCCAGTCTGCATATATTAGTCTGTAAGCAGTTAAAAACTGAACACAAATTACAATTCAACTGGAGGGAGGAAGAAAGCCAGGAAGCCACAAAGCTAACTCCTAGAAACAGATCTGCTGGCTCAAGAAAGACTCACTACAGAGTGAATACCAAAATCAGATTTAAACTCTCGTGCTTCAAATCACAGGCCTACTGCGCCCCAACAGAAAAAGAACAGTCCTACAAAACTCTACTATAGCCCAATTAGTCAGTGCATAAGACAGAACCCTGAACCTAATTACGCTGTCAATCTGACTATTCCTAAATACTGAGCAATTCCTAAATGCAAACCTCATAACTCTGTGCATCATTATTAGCTTTCTTATTCCAGGATATAAGCAACTACAGAAAATAATCTGATTCCTAGGGTGTTTAAATCAAACTATGCACATAATAGTCCTGCTATGCTATTATTCAAATAATTTTGAAAGTGTATTTTAACCACTTGTAACACTCTTACAGAAGAACAGCACGATGTTCTCAGAGCAATTACAGTGTTTTCTTCATGAAGCACTGCATACAAAATTATTCCATACAAACACACCTTTAGACAATCGCTATTCTTATCCCAAGGCACTTTGGCTCTATCTCTCTGAACAAAGTAGGACACAGCTTTGTAACTTTGCTCATTAAACAGCATTTGATGCACACTCAGGACAGCAGATTCTACCAAGGGCCAGCGAAACATGGAACAACTTTATCATGTTCCCTGGATACACTACAGGACACCCAAAATGGTAATCAACACCAAGTGCTTATTAAAAACTCCAGAGACCAGTTCTCAGACAACCCACCAGGTAATGCTTTGTAAACAAAATTCTTGCCAGTGGAACAACACATTGCTGGATACCTCTAAAATTAAAATCCAGACATGAATTTAATAGGTCTACAAACAATGAGGCAATATTAAGATTCCAATATAGGAAATAAAAATCTTCAGTTATAAACACATACTAAGCAAATACTTTTAAAATTTCAGTGTACTTTTCTGCAAGTTAAAATATTCTGAAGAGCTTTAATTCCACAACACGGTTTACATCCGATTACAAAGATACACACTTCCACAGCCCACACTTCCTCTCCATATAAAATTCAAAAAACTCAAGCAATGCTGACCTTTACACCCTGAGTTCCCACTAATAGTGAAGAAAAACTATCTGCAAGCATACATTAATTATGTACATGTCCATAATCTTACCAGGAAAAGGAACTTATGTTTTTCATAGGTTATGTAACATAGAAGACAATTTATCCAAACGTGACACTGACTGAATTTTCTAGCAAAACAGAAAGCCCAAGTCCTTCTATAGACCTCTAAAGAGAGTAAGAAAACACTTGTAAACACAAATTGCCCATCAGCTGGTTTTCTCTTTAGATTAGCAGAAATTAAACCAAACCCAGATATATTTGATATGCATCCTATTTTACCCAGGAACAGGATACATAAAAATGTACCACAGAACGTCTGTACTTTGTAAGCAAAGATTTAAAAATCAAAACTGGTCCTTCAGAAAACCCGTCCTCCAAGGAGCATCTTCCCTTTAGTCACTCTCATCTGAAAATGTTATTGAGCCCTTTAACATTTAAAAGCCTTTTTCCAGTGAAGTGGTCTCCCACAGAGAGAAACTAGCCGCAGAAGTGATATAGGCACCCGCATCTCCCTTTCTCCCCAAGAGACAGGACAGGAAGACCTTTGTACTTGTCCCTCTTTCCTGTCCCTCATCCCAGCTTTCTGGCACCAAAAGGGCAAGCGGGAGGGATTGCTACTGGATGCAAATCTCTTCAGCCTCTCCTGCATTCCTGCCCCCAGTCAATACTCCGCTCCATACACCGGACCCCCACCCCATCCCGCCTTTGCTCCCGGGCCCGGACTTACCGAATAACGGGGCTGTACGGGCTCCGCGATCGACGCCAGCTGCTGTAGGGGCTGGGCGACACATCCCCGCCGCGTTCGTACGAGCTGTGCCGGCTGTAGCTGGGGGATCGGCGTCGGCTGTAGGGGCTGAGCGGCGAGCGGGCGCCCACCGGGCTGAGCGACTTGCGGCTGCGCTGGCTCTGCGAGGAGCGGTGCAGAGGAGGGCTGTCATCCCGGCCAGGGCTGGGCGACGAGCGCTGCCGCCGGTACGCCTTGGGCTCGGGCTTGTCGTCCCGGTAAGCTTTCGGAGGGTCCTTGTACGCCGACGGCGGTTCCTTAGCCGCTTTAGTCCGGCTCCGGTGCGATTTGCTCTNCGGCGATGCTCTCGGTGCCGCTCCTTGGAGCGCCCGCTGCTGCCGCGGTGCTCCCGACGGGACCGGCCGCTTCGCTCCGCCTCACCCCGCTGCCGCTGTGTCCCACCGCCTGAGGAGGAGCCCGGGCTGCCCCCGCCGCTGCCCCCGCCGGCCGCGCCGCTACCCAATAGTCCTTCGGACTGAGAGCTCACGTCGTCGTATTCCTCCACCAGAGTGCTCAACCCGCCACTACCGCGCCGCTTCTCCGCCTCCTG